>QLOM01003454.1:0-86499 GCA_003313785.1 Termitomyces sp. MG148 | reverse complement strand
AGGCAATATACAAGTGAACGGACGTATGGAAGCACTTTTGATCTGAAAGCATTGTAGAACTACAGAATGTATGACGGGGACACTGCGGAGGAAATAGACACTAACGGAGTAACTGAGTTGGTGCACGAATGAGTCGCCGAGGTTGTTTGTCAGACGCGTGCAAAGTTTGACACGTCAGTCAGTTGAAGCGTCAGTTTATAAGCACCACTGTCCAAGCTCTACCTCACCCCACTATGCGTTTCTCTCCCCTCTCCGTCCTCGCCCTCGCCTCTCTGGCTCTGGGCGACGCCACATCCGACGTCCTCAAGTTGACCTCGGTCACCTTTGACAGCGCCATCAAGAACCATCAGCTCATTCTTGTCGAGTTCTTCGCGCCCTGGTACGTCCCTCTTTCCATCTCGTCTTCACGCCGCCCCTAACGTCCTCAAGGTGTGGCCACTGCAAGGCCCTTGCCCCTCACTATGAAGAGGCCGCCACTGCTCTCAAGGACAAGAACATCACTCTTGCCAATGTCGACTGTGTCGACCAGGCAGATCTTTGCCAGGCCAACGAAGTCCAGGGTTACCCGTACGTCGACGTTACGTCGCGTGATTACGACCCTCATATCCCTCTAGAACGCTCAAAGTTTTCAAAAACGGTGTGCCCACCGACTACCACGGTCCTCGCAAGGCCGACGGCATCATCAGCTACATGGTCAAGTAAGTCGTCGTGTCTTGTCCATTGCGACGACGGTTCTCATTCCTCCAGACAATCCCTTCCCGCTGTATCCGAAGTAACTGCCGAGAACCACGAAGAGTTCACAAAAGCCGACAAACTTGTCGTTGTCGCCTACCTTCCTACTTCCACTTCCAGCCCTGCATCCGAGTTCAGCGCTGTCGCTGAGAAACACCGCGATGACTATCTCTTCGGTTCAACCACCGACGAGAAGGCTGCCAAGGCTGCCGGTGTCACTGCTCCTGCCGTCGTCGTCTACCGCACATACGACGAGCCCCAATCTGTCTACCCCTACCCCGTCGCCGACGCCAAGGAGACTGACCTTGAAGACTGGCTCAAAGAACTTGTCATCCCCATCATTGACGAGGTCAGCGGCGAAAACTACCAGATTTATGCCACGAGTCCCAAACCCTTGGCCTACTACTTCATCGACCCCACTTCAGACGGCAAGGATGCTGCGATCGACTCTATCAGGTCCGTTGCGAAAAAGTACAAGTCAAAGGTCAACTTTGTCTGGATCGACGCTATCAAGTTCGGTGACCACGCAAAGGCACTCAACCTTGCGGAAGCCAAGTGGCCCGCCTTTGTTGTGCAAGACCTCCAGCAGCAACTTAAATACCCCCTCGACCAGGACAAGGAGGTCACTCCCAAAGCTGTTGATGACTGGGTTGAGCAATACCTTGCCGGCAATGTCGAGCCTACGCTCAAGAGCCAGCCAATCCCTGAGACTCAGGATAATGCTGTCTACACCCTCGTTGGCAAGTCCTTTGAACAGGTCGTCTTTGATGATTCGAAGGATGTCTTTGTCGAGTTCTACGCTTCGTGGTATGTTCCTTGCTGTATTCGTGCATTATTTATGTGCTTATTGTATCCGTAAAAGGTGTGGCCACTGCAAGCGTCTGGCACCTGTTTGGGAAAATCTCGCCGAGAACTTTGCCGACCGCAAGGGTCTTGTCATGTATGTTGACGTCTGTCTCTCAAACTTTCACATTTCAGACACTCATCTTGTTGTTTAGTGCCAAGATGGAGGCGCAAGAGAATGATCTCCCCGCTAGCGTTCCTTTCCGCATTTCTGGCTTCCCCACTTTGAAGTTCAAGCCTGCTGGTGCCCGCGAGTTCATTGACTATGAGGGTGATCGTTCGCTGGAAAGCCTGACCACCTTCATTGAGGAGCACGCCAAAAACCCACTTACTCCCGTTATCGTCGCCGAGCCCGCTCAACAAGTACCACTCACCGCTACTAATGCGTCTTCCGAACACGCCGCTCATGATGAGCTCTGAGTAACATTTATAGTTGCAGAAATATGTTGTATATCCTCTGAGTAACATATAGTTACAGAAACATGTTGTATATCCACGTTTCTGTTGTACGTAGCTTACGCTGACTCAAAATATTACTGAAGTCAATTAGCGACTGGACGGAAAGCAGCTGGGAAAGGGCCACGATCATGAACCATTCTTCTGTGCAGCCTGTGCTAGTTCCTTCCTCGACTTGTAAAAGTCAGAAAATGATAACCTTACGCCGAGGAAGCGAGAATCGAGGTCAGAATGGACCTGCAAATGATGCACAATTGTCTGTGCACGCTCCGTGAAGGAAGAACCATACTCCCCCAACCTTTCGAGAAGGCCAGGTAATGCTTTGCCGGGCTCATCATGACGGGCGCGGCCAGTGTGAACACCCTACAGAGAAGGTCAATCGGCCGGCAGAAGGTCTTCACAAGCAAACTACATACCCGTTGAGCATCCAACTCTTCGTCACGCCGTGAAGATTCAGTTAGACAATAGTTATAAAAGTTGTCCTGCCAAAACATCTATGAGCATCTACTCGTTTGAAAATCTTCTGGAAGGTATACATACCACTGCTTCCCGGTATTGCAGAATCGTCGAGAATATTTCTTTAACCTGGCTCAGAATCATCTCCTGTTCTGGCATTAGATGAAATGATCCTATCCATGGAAAGCAACAAACCTCCTTCCCAGTTTTTGAACTCAAAAGCAGCACCTTTCTAGCCATTCGATCGAGGTAGGATTGATGAGCATCCAGAAGTGCATCCAAATCTCCTTCTTTCTTGTTCAAAAAATCAGTCAAAATCTTCCATGAACCTTCAATAACCTCCAAGTGACAGTGTGCCTGCATCTGGCGGACAAAGTGGATCATTTCCGTCATGGTGATTCGGACCTTATGCCACTCAATTTCCAGCTCTTTGCATCTTATAATGAGTAGGGATTGCGTGACAACTGTACAAGGCCCATACCTGGAACACGGAGGAAATTTCGTGTACCACCGACTATTCGCAACCAGCCAGCATTAAGAGCAATTTCGATACGTTTCATCTGCCAAAGATGTCTGAAAAGTTTGAGGTATGTCTCCATTGAGACTGGATCAAGCACGGTATCAATTGGTGCGTCGACTTTGTATTCCAAAGTGAAAACGTCCCAGCCTATTTCGCCATGTGAGTATTCAAGCATTCGCGCATCCAGTCGTCGCCTGACGTCCAATGGATCATGAATGGCATTGGACGACCGTAAAGCAGTGTCTAGATGAGCCGTCAAGTTATGGCGGTATAAAGTGTTGGCTGGCCGTGCTAGACTGGTTCTACACAGAAACATAATTAGTCAATGATATTGGACAGAGGTACCAGCCTGGTGTTACCCCAGTGCTTCCATAAGCCTATCCACGAAGTCACCATGCCCCAATAATAAGTAATTCTTGAGAGCCGAAAGGTGATCTAGTAGTCTGAATTTTCCGATGAAAACTTCAAACAATCGTTGGCTAGCGACTTGATATGCAGCATCTATGGACCGTTCAAGGCCCGCTATGTCGCTGTACTTGAGAACTATTCATACATCAGCCTTGTTTGTAAGAGCACTAGAATGCTTGACTGACTGCCCCCAGTATCACTCATCTTTTCGCGAGTAATAACCCAATCGCTGTCCTGGCAACTATACCGAATAAAATTCAAGCTTTTTCCAGTCGAAAAAATCTAAAAAATTGACAAATTGTTAGCGAAATCCATTGGTTTCTTGAACTAGACGTTTCTAATGGACATACTTTTCGTCCAAAGGCCTCCCCTACAAACATGGGAAGCATCTCCTTGCGGAATTGATATTTGGTTTCCCACAGCTTGAGACCATTTTCCCGTAATCCTAGCATATCATCTGAACTCCCGCCGAATGCTCCGTCGATTGAAGGCTGGCCTATCCCACCTGCCAAAGGAGAAGGGTGTGCAATTTGGGCTTGTGTCATAGATTGGTCCAACGTTACGAAGAACTCTGCGAACGGATCATAAAGTTCCCCGGAGAAAAGCCACTTGTGAAGAGTAGCAAAAAAAGGCTTTGACACCTGTAACCTACGTTTCAGACTTCATAGTGTGGAATGTTTGAGAAAAGGACGAACCTCTTCCAGCAATTGATCGGTGAATTTGCGAACGAAAGGGTCACCGTTGTCAGCATACCCATGTATGAGATTGACAAGAGCGCCACCATGTGTGCCTTGCTACTTTGTCACAATAGGAATGGAAATGACAGCTGAATACTGACCTCGTGCAGCCTCAACACAAACACTCATCATTCGCATGCGCAATCTCCAGTCATTAATCCATACGTCCAACCTTCGCAAAGTTAAGGTTGAAGTTTCATCACTATCACGGGCAGTAGTGTCGGACGATATTGCGTTTTCTGATGGACTTGTTTTTGAAGCCATTTGTGATTCAAGGATAGCAATCAGTCGGTAATACTGTGTGAGCTGTGCTTGTAGATGATGGCAAAGGCTTTGCTTGATCATGCCAACTGCTGCAGCTGCCTCGGTCTCTTGTACATATGATTCTACACGGATGTAAAGGTACCCCACTTCTGATAGCGAATGAATGAGAGTCTTCGTTGGGGCTGCTATAATATGTTCCTGTAGTTAATCTGAAGATCACCGCACAACACAGTCCAAGTACTATTGAACGCACCAAATCGTCAACAAAAACAAGCGTATTGTCTATGTTTAAACCGTTTTGAGAAGAGAATCGGATGTACTTTCCGGATATTCCTTGTAGCAGATACAGTGCATCGCGAAGAAGGAGCTGTTCGGAGAGCTGTGCAAGGCCTAAAGATAGCCGTTAAAATAAGCAAACAGGAAATACTTTTGATGTATAAACACCATTCTTGGCACGATACTCTTTCAAAAGCTCGGCTCTCGATGTTCCTTTGGAGACTGGTGTTCGAGGGGGTTCATGACCATTGGGACTGGAGATTTTCGACCGTCGTGATGATGGAGGGGGGGCTAGTGATGGTAGAAAGGATGCGGAGGATTGCGTATGAGTGGAGGTTGCAAGGCTCAGAAGAAACAAAACCGAAGCATGTTTTCTTGACAACACGGGCTATGAAGGTCGCCTTCAAGGCTTGACGTATATCGATAAAGGGCTTACCTGATCAAGCAACCGCGAGAGCAAATTTGTGAATTTAATGGAATCAGGACGTGGAGGAGAAGCTTGAAGTACTCATGGTTTCAGTCTAGTCAGTACAAGCTAACCAAACTACTCGAGCCTTGACCCTTACAGTGTCGTTTGACTTGATCAGAAAGATAACCCAGGTCAGGTTCTTGATTCTGGCCAATGTGACTGGAACTTCGGATTCATTATGGAGACAGACGAGGATGTCATTGAAATCACCTTGTCAAGATGTCGTGACAATGAGAAACGAGCTCATCTCTAAGATTACGGTCGTCTCTCGCCAAAGGAACCACAGAGGACACGAGGGACTCAAGAGAAGATTCTAGGGTTGTCATCCTCGTGAGGTCCAGAAATTGCCGTAAAGTAATTGACCAGGAGTTGGCGTCACCAACCAAGAACAGTAAGAAAAAAACAAGTATGTACTTGCGAACACGCTGCTGGGAGACGCGTCTGTTCGGTCACGTGAAAACAGAGAGTGTGTATTTTAGTCACGTGTTATGTAAAGACAACTGGGATCGGCAAGCGGGAAGGGTGACGAAGTCCAAGGACGTACTTGTAGCAGTCAGATGAACTTCGAATGGACTTGAAAGAAAGATTCCCTTACGTTACTACAGGTTTACTGAAGTCCCGCACAATGGAAATCCCACCTTTAGCCGTTCGCGTCACATGTCACAGACTAGTTTGAAAACATTACAGCCGTTTTCAAATCGATAGGCAAGTCCCAAATTGTGATATTTGGCCCAACCTTGATCGCTTCGGCCAAAACATTACTATTTTTGGTTGCAGTGTTTAGATTTTCTGTCAACTGTCCTCGTTCAAATTCTTGACACTGAGGACATACCTTCAAGCATTTGGTAGCGCACCCATTCTGGGGGATAATGATATTGATTTGCCGTGGTATGACAAGAAACTTTGAGACGTCGAGAATAAAACAGAAGTTCGACCGTCATGAGTTGACTAAAAATAGTAATGTTTGGCCGAAATAATCAATGTTTCGCCAAATATCAAATTTTGGGACCTATCGATTTGAAAACGGCTGTAAATCCAAACTATAACGCATATCTCTCAAACTTAGGTGTAGCACAGTAGCTACCCCCGCTCCTTAGTTCAGTATTGTAGCTTGAGTTGGCGGAAAATTTGAATTCATTCCTTCATTCATCCATCGTTTACTGCCACTATTTAGTGCTGTGCAATGTCATGCTCCGTAGCAGTACATACTGTAAAGGGCCCATGTATACATTAGCCAATTTCGGGAAATTCGTACACTTGGACTTTCTCGAGTGATTTTTACGTCGATCTTGTCCCAGGAACGTTCAAAACGGCTGCGGGCCGCGATCCTTGACATCGAGCTGCTTTCACCCTGACTTACATAGAGGGATAGACCATATGCCTGATTGGAGGCCATGCTGGCTCACTCTGGTGTCAACAGACTCACATCAATGCTTTCTGAATCAAGCACTTCAATACCAAATGTAAGAATTTGCATAAATGAGCTTGAGTACATCCAATAGAGTGATTTCTCTTAAGCCCCCGCAGAAAGTTTTAGACCTTTGAGGGCACTTATATCCCGAGTAAGACTTCAGATTTTACTTTCTAAATAAAAGACGATTATGTTTCTCGTTAAACTCTGATGCACGAAATACGTATTTACTGTCCAATACTTGTTTAAAGAAAACCATCAACAATCAGAGTTTAACCTCTTTGAGGCCATCCTTCCAGAATGTGAAGTATGCTAATAAAAAGTTCAGCAAGTGAGAAAGTAAAATAGAAGGCATGAGATCAGACATACGTGTGACACCATCCTCCTAGATGGAATAAGGATTAATGAGCGATTGACATAACGAAAAGGACGGAGGGATAACATACACGATAATTGAGAAGGCCAACCATGCCTTCAGCGTCCATATTTTCTCCTGTATACTGTCGATGTGCATAGTGGTTAACTGGACATTCACCGGAAACTCAATCACCAGAGCCTTACAAATTCATAGTCCTTGAAGTTCGCAACGATCTTCTTAGCATACGTTTGAGCACCCTTCTCAAAGGCCTCGCGTCTTTCCTCAGGCAGTTTTTCCTTTAGGGCTTTCATGTAGCCCTAAAGAAGGATCAGTTCATCGCACATATAGTACAAGGGCGAAACTTGCTTTGAGATATGTGAGGTACGATTTCTTATCGAACGAGGTCGACTGCAGACGGAAGGAGTGTACAACGTTGTTCACTTGGGTCGCGCCTTCCTCGAGGGCTTCTTCTGCGTCTTCAGCAGACGGGTTGGCACCTACATCCATGTAAGCAGAAGGATACACGAATGACCGACAACGGGCAAAATGAGTGCATACAGACCGATGTCGACATCTGCACCACTCTTTACCGTTATCAGCTGGCAATCAACTTCATAGACGATATCGTCGACAATTTTACTGCGAAACGGGAAAATAAATATCAGTTCGTCGATTGCCGTGTAGAAAGAAGGCTACGCACACCGGGAAAGCATCAGAGAAAATCTCATCGTTTCTCTCAGAAAGAATATCCACGTAAAGCAACATAATAGGCAATAAGGGTTGATGGAGACTGTAGAAGGGTGAAAACTTGAGGAAGGTTCGGATCCGGATCGATCAATCTTATCAGAAACGCATGAGCTGAGTTAGAAATGTGACCGTGACCGGTCCGACGACCACGTGTAAGATTTTTTGAGGTGCAACTTTTGGAAATCCTAAGTGAGGATGGAATACCAGCCAGTCGTTGTTAAATCTCATCCTCGTCCCAGCACCTCAAAGCATAATGCAGAGTCAAGACGCTGGCGGCAGTTCAAGCATCCTGTTTTCATCAAAGAATATGCACCAATCACGTCGATCCACTTCTCACCCTCTAAACCACACCGATACGCAGTAACTGCCGCGACTAGGGTGCAGATTTACGCGCCTCGTACCCAAAAAATAACCAAAACTATATCGCGGTTCAAGGATGTCGCACGTAGTGGCAACATCCGACCGGATGGGAAGCTTGTTGTGGCTGGAGACGATACTGGATTGATACAGGTGCACCAAACTCTCTATGCATGTTGTGGTTTCTGATGTCTGTCTCAGGTGTTCGACATTAATTCGCGTGCGATTCTGCGTACATTTGACTCCCATAAACAACCTGTACATGTCACCAAGTTTTCGAAGCTTTCACCGGCCCACGTTTTGTCATGTTCTGACGATACAACTGCTAAAATATGGGATGTTCCATCTCAATCCCCTATCAATACTTTTACTTCACACACGGATTATGTGCGCTCTGGTCAGATATCTACGTCTAATCCCCACCTTGTTTTGACTGGTTCTTATGACTCTACTGTGCGCCTATTTGATTCGCGTTCCGGCCACTGCGAAATGGTCATGGGAGAGAAATTGGCTTCACATGCCACTGGAAGCACTCCCGTAGAGCAGGTCATGCTCTTCCCTTCAGGGACTGTTGCGTTATCTTCCGCTGGTCCTATCATTCGAATTTGGGATCTTGTCTCAGGAGGCCGCTGTATCCGCGCCCTCTCAAACCACCAGAAAACTGTCACTTCTTTGGCATTTGACTCTACCGCTGGACGTCTGCTCACGGGTTCCCTTGACCAGATGGTTAAGGTTTACGACGTCAGCACCTACAAGGTCGTTCACACGATGCGATACCCTGCCCCTATTTTGTGTCTCGCCATTTCTGTATGTTTTCATCGTTCAGATTCCTGTGTTTAACTTATCTTCACTCTAGCCGGACGAAACACATATAGCGGCAGGCATGTCGGATGGTACTCTATCTGTCCGCCGGCGGCAGCCGAAGACTTTGGAAACAAAAGCTACCGATCCATTGCGTTCGAGCACTTTTGAATCATTTCTTGGGATGTCACATCCATCACTCGGCGAGGGCATCGTCCGTGGCAAGACTGAATCTCAACCTCTCGGTTCGGTCGACGAGCTCCGGATAGAAAGCAGACGAACAAAAAGGCTCAGGGATTACGATAAGCTCCTCAAGAATTTTAAATATTCAGCCGCCCTGGATTCTGTTTTGCGCAAGGTTTATTTTAGTCAGTCATCGCACAAGAATTTGTTCTCATAGCTGTAAACAGCAAGTCCCTCCAACGACGACATTTTCTCTCATCCAGGAGCTAATTCATCGCGATGGTTTGAAGACAGCACTCTCTGGTCGTGACGATGTCCTTCTTGAACCTGTTCTGCGCCTGCTGGTGAAGTACGTCGCCGATCCTCGATTTGGCGAGATGGTTTGTAACATTGCGAGTATGGTAATCGGTGCGTTGTTCTCTCCCTTAGACAATTGAAGACCCATCTCATGCTTCCGAAAGAGATGTACAGTCCAATATTGGGCCAGTCTCCGTTGATTGATACCCTGTTCCTACGGCTACAAAAGAAAGTGGCAGCAGAGATTCGTTTTCAGAAAGAGTTGGTCAAAACAAAGGGTGCCCTAGCCATGATATTTGCATCTTCGGTCGCAATCAATGAATCATAATACAGTGACGTCATAGATTATTTGACCCGACATGAGAAGTATCCAATGCGGTAATAAGAGCCTTCAAAATATCCTTCTGCGAGAGAGAAGGGTCTCTGCCTTCATCTTTTAAGTATGGTTCTGAAGTCTCTTCAACATTCTCGTGAAATATTCGCAAAGTTTGGACGATATCTTTGATAGATTGATCCTGTCTTCGCAGCAATTGCAATGCGTGTGCTCGAATCTGATCGTAAATCATTTTAATATGTATGAAATTACAAATAGAGCCGAGGTTGACTTACACCATCGTCTTCCATGATGATCCACGCAAGAATGTAATCCACCGTTTGTAATGTGAATTGTCCGCCGTCAAGACGTCGGAGATACCAAGTAGTCTCTAAATCAGATCGTTCTTCTCCATCTGAAATGTCCTTCGAAAAACAGAAAGACAATTAGTTGATGTTGATAGGATGAAAGGTGACAGATTCAGCCGTTGACTTGCCTTTTTCTCTTTCGAAATCTCTGCCTCAACCATAGTCAAACGAGCACGAGCACCATCGCGTATCTCCAGTAATTTGTCGACTTTCTCATAGTTTGACTCTACAAACTTGGCCAGAAGGCGTATTCGTGCAGGAGAATCAGATGCAATATTCGAGAACAACGACGAGACAACGCCTAGAATGTGTCCCATATCTTCTGATGGAGGAAGGTTGGTCGTTGATTTCTGCCTTTTTGAACCCTAATATCCTTTCTGAACGATATTTTGTGTTGCGGAAAGTAGAAGCGTACCTTGCCCATGAGAACGTGAAACAGAGTCTTCAAACCAGAGGCCTCAACAAAAGCTTCACATATCGCAGAACCTGTCACACCCGACATAGCATAGTCCAAGACTTTGATAGATCGGGATTTCGATTGTAGCTTTTCTCTTAGGGATGGATATTCAATCTCCATAATCGCTTGCAATTACGCCTAGGGTACCTACTTCATCATCAAGACCATGAGGTCAGGCCCTTCAGCAGCCAAGAACTGCGCTTTTACCGAGGGTTCACTGAGCGCTGAGCAAAGGGCGTCAAAAATATTCTCCATGAATTCAGTCTCGTCGGCATCAATAGGATCGCGACGGCGATATTGCTACATTATGACCAGCTTTAGACTTAGCACAGATTATAGAGAAAGGGCCTCACAGAAAGTGTTTTGAGAGTGATTTCAACGCCATCCTGTTTTCCAAATTCTTGCCTGTTCTTCTGATTGTCTTGCAGCAGGATAGAAAGCAACTCTGCAGCATATCCGCGATTTTCGTCATGAGTTTTTAATTGAATGCGAGTCAGGACCCAGGACAGAATTTTAGTCTTCTCCACGAGTCTGATAGACAGTTGGGGATCCAATGCAAGGACATTTTCAAATATGCCTAGCACCCGTTGGTAAACCAGTCGAGTTCAAGTTCAGCGAATCGAGTGACGTACCCATTATATGAAACACTCCTTGGCGATCCGACTCTTCACCTTCTTTGAGCCGAGAAAGATTGTCAACCAGAAGTTCAAGAATAGAGTTCTCTAGCTGTGGGACAAAAAGTAAGATACGTCATATCTAGAAATGAAGGTTTGATTGTACATACCAAACCGTCGACGAGGACTTTGAGAGCCTCCTCAGCATTTTCCCCTGACTCTTCATCCTCTTCATTTCCAGCATCTTCGTCCGTAAGCTCGTGAATTAGTTCAACGACATCGATAACAATATCTGCATTTTCGTGTGCTAAAAGGCCGACAAGGAATGCCACAGAACCAGACCGCACGAGTTCGGGATAGGCAAGCACAGGGACTTGAGCCAGAGGTAGTAATGCTTTGATTGCTGCATCAAGGTCAGCTTCTGAGTCTATGAACCTGATATGGATATCAAATTGTATGCGCAGATAACAGGAATCATTGCACTCACTTCGTTGGGTCGTCCGGATACTTTGAGCGTAGGTCTTGGTTCCTATTCATCGTGCGTTCAAGCCTGAGAAGCGTTCGTCGAATAGCTGTTATAGATAATGCTTTGGACTGCTAAGTTTCTGAATTCAGTACTGGATTAGAGCAACCAGCGTCAACAATTGGAGACTGACGTCGTCCATAACAGCCTCTCCGCTAGCACTTTCGAATATGTTCAGTATCTCTTTCTGTTCTGATGTGAGACCGCCTCCGAAGAAACGCCCATCCTCGTCTTCTTCGGCAAAGAAATCAGCGTCTCCACCAGGGGCAAAATTATGGTCCACTTCTTCATCTCCTTCGTCCTCGACAGTCGCGACGCGAGCCTTGCCTTTTCCATTGGTATGAGATTCCGGTGGCGGTGATTTACGTCCTGGAGCCGACGACTCTATTCTCATTCTCTTCAGCATCTCAGGTGGAGGAATGTCCGGTAATCTTCTTTTATTTCCACTGACAGGGAGTTTTGGAACCTGTGAAAACCGTCCCAAGTCAGAAATGTGTGTAAACAGATTATGTGGTATGAGGACCTTAAACAGGTTGTCTACATCCATGACTCAAACGTTATGCAGGGGAAGTTGATCAACAAAAGGACGGAATGAGCATTCAAATATTCAAGCTCAAGTCTGGTTCTTGGTGACAATGGCTCGTGGGAAATAGACTTGGACAAAAAATAACCAAGGAGCTGCAGATCGGTGAATCGACTTCAACTTATAAGCTTTCGACTTCTCTTATATTAGTATAGTACTGGTACATACCGATCAGAAATTATCTCATGGAAATATTTACAGAAGAAGCGTAGTATTGTGAAAATTACAACAATGTTTACAATTATTGTAAAGAAAGCTCGCAAAGGTGGATGAGCAAGGGCGGTCTAGGTGACAGGGAATGTTGACATACGCGACGTATTACAGCTTTCCTTCCTGCCATCAGTCCATCACTTTAGTAAGGCTTGTGTCGGTTCTTCTTCAAGTCTTGTTCTAGTTTCTTCGCTTTCCGATGGCCAATTTCCACCGGGCGTATGGAACCATCATCTGCTTTTTTAAGCTTAACAGGACGATTACCCACATATTTGCCTGTAAATGGCTCAGTAATGCACAATGAGTAATGGATGACAGGTATACACACCATCCATCTCCTTCCAAGCTTTCAGAAAGTCTTCAGGATCAGAAAAGGCGACAAATCCATATTTAGCCTATACTTCAATGAGCACTCGAGAGTGTGAAAGTGCACTAAATACACACTTTCTGACTGAGGCGGTCGCGAATGACGCGAGCTTTGGTAAACGAGGGATACTTATTAAACGCATTGGCGAGAACATCGTCAGACACATCATTACTCAAGTCACCGACGAACAATCGGAACCAGGCTAGGAAAGTATCATTAGCGTACATCCTCAGATACTTGTCGATGCCTACATGGATTCCACTCAAGGAGTGTTTGATCCTCCCACACCTTTCCCCCTCCCTTGCGCAGCACAGTCGTGCGTTTGCCACCTTTGGCGATCTTTCCACCAGCACCACCACGCTTATCTATCATCGCTCCGGGGACATATACGCTTTGCTGGGCTAAGATTCCAACGTCGTATTCATATGCGTTGGCTGGGACAGGAGCACTATGCGATGACGAAGACCCCGCAAGGGGATATGAAGGTTGATAAGGCTTAAAATAAGGGTTAACATCGAATCCAGCTTGTTGCTGCTGCTGATACTGGTAGTGGTACTGTTGATGAGGGTCCATTGTCGAAGCCAACCTGTTGAACCTGTTTACAGTGAATTGAGGGATTATATCCCAATTTCTATTACGTAACATTTCCTGTTTTGGACGGGTAAAACTCTACGTGAAAGGTTTCGTTTGTCTGCTCATCGTTGCCCTCAGCCTCCCTCGTTCTTCCTCAAGGTATGTTCCTCTGTTTCTTTGATGTTGCAAAAGTTCTCGATTGTTCCATACTTTGCGCTGTTCGGTGATTCACTGCTGGAGCATGTTACGCTGGATGGATACTTGGACGTATGGATGACGAGCTCTAAGCTACGACTCACCTATCTTTTTCAGACATGCCATTCGTCAAAAAGGTCAAGTCCGACGCCTACTTTTCTCGTTTCCAGGTCAAGTACCGCAGAAGGCGTGAAGGAAAGACCGACTGTGCGCCGTCTTACCTCCCGTGTCGCTTTTTTACATCTGATAGCATTTCTATAGACTATGCCCGCAAAAGGCTTGTAACCCAGGCGAAGAACAAATAGTGCGTGTGGGTAAGGCACCGAAGTAAAATTCTCTCTGACCTCTCTTCAGCAATGCGCCCAAGTACCGCCTGGTCGTCCGCTTCTCCAACCGCTTTATCACCGTTCAGATTGTTTATGCACGCCTACAAGGCGATTTTGTTCTGACTGCTGCGACTTCGAAAGAGCTCCCGAGATACGGTATCAACCATGGTCTTACAAACTGGACAGCAGGTAGTTTGGTCGTTCTACCCGAGAATGTCCCTTTTCACCTTCCTTTAAAGCATATGCGACCGGTCTCCTTGCTGCCCGTCGTGCTCTGGCAAAATTGGGCCTTTCTGAAAAGTATCAAGGGGTTGTCGAGCCTGACGGCACCTTCCAAGTAACGGAAGCTTTGGATGAGGAAGATGCCCCCCGGCCCTTCAAAGCATTCCTTGATGTTGGCCTAAAGCGTACTTCCACCGGCTCCCGCGTCTTTGGCGCGTTGAAAGGCGCTAGTGATGGTGGTATCTTCGTCCCTCACTCAGAGAAGCGTTTCCCCGGTTACGACCCTGAAAGCAAGGAGTTAGATGCAGAGGTGTTGAAAAAGTACATCTTTGGTGGCCATGTTGCTGAATACATGGAGAGCCTGGAAGAGGAAGATGACGAAAGGTAAATTCGTATTCTAACTTAGTCTTCTCATGCGAATGATCTAAATCTTGATATTAGGTTCAAGAAGCAATTCTCGACCTATCTTGCTGACGGTGTTGGATCAGAAGACATCGAAGAAATCTACACAAATGCTTATGCTGCGATACGGGAAGATCCTACATTCAAGCCTACCGAGAAGACAAAAGATTGGAAAGCGGAAAGCGTCAAGCACCGTACACCAAGACTTTCCCTCGCTCAACGCAAAGCAAACATTGCCGCCAAGATCGAGAAGTTCCAAGCCGGTGGCGCCGAAGAGGACGAGGAAGACGAGTAGATTTCCCCCCTTCATAGTTCACGTTTTTGTCGGCTTCTTTCTCATTCAGCATGTATGTATGTCTTATGCATACTAGTTATTACACATGCATTGCCAAAAGTTACAGAGGTCTTTGTGACGATATTATAAGAAATCAAGTTATGTATGTATTCTCTTGGCATTTCCCGAAGAGGACGCCAATGCCGCGGTTGTGATAATGTGTTCAATCCACAAAAGTATTGGTTCCGTACAAGAACTGGAAGAATATCGATCAAGTTGGCCTTGTTTCGGTGTTTTCTTGTGCAATTGGAAGGCAGAACAATCAATGGTGAAGTCTTTTCCAAAGGAAATATGGAAGTTCCTTGAGGAGAATATGTGAGAGGAGGAAGCAAGGAGATTCAAAGGGCGTACAACACACAACCCTCCCATCTACCAACGCATCTGCTCAAGTCGACGAACCAAGTTCCTCCAACGTGCCCATGCGTCTTTCTACCTCTTTCGCAGATCCTATATAAGAGGCATCTTTCTACCTCATCGGTCAACAATTGACATAGCTGAGGGATAGATGAAATTGTCAGAGTTGCTTGGGGTAAGTGCGCAGTTAATAACGACGGGGATAGGAACGTCAACCGGATGATATGTCTGTGCAATCTGTTTGGACGGAAAACAATTGTCCCGGAGTGAAAATACGTACCGGTTATCGATTCTGAGGACAGCCTCTCCGCCGATGACTTTGCCACCGCTACTTTCAAGTAACTGGACAAGCTGACGGCCTGTTTCTCCGATGGAGTTGAAACGCAACGAGGCTTGTATCCCCACAATAGATAAGGCGGCAACCATTTTCCTCATTTGTGCCTTTGTTCTTGCACAAAAGACCTGATATTGTAATAGATCGATGATAGGTTGAAGTATTGGGGGGGGCGGTGAATTGTCTTTTGCAATACCGCCAACCCCTTTCGTTCCGAGCCTTTGTGCTTGAAAAAATCCATGCCGCCGTAAAAGGAGGGCATGAAGAGCGAAATATATCAGATTACATTTCTCTTGGCAGAACACATCTGATGAGTTCGGCGAAAGGCCTTCATCTTCCAACTAGACATAGGATTAGCTGTCATTTTTGCACAGAAGGAAGCCCTTCGACACACCAACTCGAACTTGAGTTCTGTACCGTGAGCCGCGTCAATGACAATAAGCCTTTCCGATACTCGAGCGGATGCCGTAGGAAGACTCCCAGCTTCATGAACAAGGAGAGAGAAGATCTCTTGTTCAACAATCTCTTGTTGTGCACCTTTCAAGGCAACCTCGGGACCTTTTTCGTCAATCCTGGTCGGTGTGTTTTGGGAAGTGACGCATACACCGTCAACCCCGATAATTGAAACAGAAATACGTAGACGCGTATGTTGGCGGTTTAAAAAAACAAGTCCATGCGTTGAAGTGTCATTAGAAGCCATGCGAGCAACCGCCTGTCGCCGAAACACTGCAGGAGCTGCAAAATCGAATATCAATCAATGTCTGGAATTCAACTGGATAGACACACATTCTTCAAGACCATACGAGATGAGAAAATCTTTAGACGTTTTATCTGCCCCTTTTCCGATTGCAGAGCCAAAAGGGAGGGGTGCAGGGTTCAGACCCCAGTTGGCTTTTCTAACTTTAAGAGCATCTACCCAGTATTTCTCTCCCTTAATCCTACACCTATCCATACTACCAGCGGCCGATTTGAAAACATTAGCAGCCTTTCTTAACGCTTCGTCTTTACTACCGATAGTAAGTTGCGCATCGAAAGCTTGCACAGATACAATCTGGAGCGGCTTCGTGACGACTGTGGCGGAAAGAATCGTTGCTGCAGTTTCGGGTTGAGTTGATGAAGAGGACAGTAGTGATGCAAGAAGGTCTCTGGCAAGTGTGATCTCTCCTAGCGAGGTACTATCATCGTTCAAGCGCTTGATCTCGTAACACTCGCCAGAACTCGCTCACAATAATTGGGGAATTATTTCAGCACGCATTGTAAGTAGTTCTTCCACGTTCATAGCTTGGATATTTGAAGCGTCCTGTTCAGGACCTTCAGATGTATCGGAGGTGTCACAGGCGTCGGCATCATGAGTAAGAGGACTTTGCTCTTGCTCATATCTTTGATCCCTGTCAAAAAAGTCGACCCCTCTCTCGATGAAGATGCGCCGTAAGTTATCTCCCACCGTCTTGGCCGGATTTTCCTTTCTTGAGGTTGACAACAAGTGAGAAAGAAATACACATTATTGACGAGACGCACTACCAACTTCTCATAGATTTGCTGGCCCTCTGGCGTAATATCAGAGAGCACTGGTATAGGATTACCGTTGTCATCTTTATAGGGCCTCTCGAGGGACAGTTTGATCTGTTTGAAGGAAAGCTCAGTCATGTTGCTCCGTCGGTTCGCCAAGGATGTATGTGTGGTCGATGATCGAATTTGTGAGGGTTGTCAAATTTATTTAGTTAAATCGGTAAGTGACCGGATCACCGGACCTATCGTATCGACCCATTACCTTGAGTCAGCTATATCTTTACTCCTTCAACTTCAATTTTTTTTCCTTTGTGCACTTTCATCGTCGCTCGAAGAATGGTCAAGCCGCAGGCGCAGACGCCCGCTCATTTTGCCGTTTCTTCGAACCCACCCTCAGCAATCAAGCGAAAGAAATTTGAAGATGAAGATTTAGGTGGACCTTCTTCCAAGAAACAACGAACGAGAGTTAGGTACGAACCAACCACTTTCCCCATAACGTAGTCTTACGTTTCCTTTCAGCTTCTCATGCGGTGAATGCCACCGCCGGAAACAAAAGGTTCGAGATCGGGGATTTTCATCGTATGTGCGCGAGTAAATGTTGTTTCCAGTGCGATAGACAGGTCCCTTGCTCTCATGTGAGGCTCGTTTTTGTATCTCATATCCTACCACAGCTAATCTATGTAAGTGTGTGGCAAGGAAAGTCCCCGATCTTTGTAAAGCCTATACTCCAGGAAAAACCGATCAAGACCTTAGTGCTCGCCTCGCCAGGTTAGAACACATTATTGAGATGGCCTTGCCTCAATATTGCATTCCTGCGTCATTTCGTTCTCCTGCTAACGCATCAACCTCTCAACAACGTTCAATATCAGACGGGGATGACGATAGTCCTTCCCAAACCGAAGACCAGGACCCTAGTGGTGGATCATTTCAAAGTGGAAAATGGTATGGGAAGAGTGCACTGGGAAGCGTCGCCCCTGGTTCTGTCCTCGAGCAAGTATGTCTCTCCAATGTTCCTTGGATACCGCGTTCAACTTTTGTTCTTAGCTGCAAAACATGGGCGTATCAACTGAGGATGGAGATAAAGGCTCCCCTCGGCACCCTCTCGACTCGAAGAATTTCGATCTAACACAAATACCGTCTCATTCCCATGTCTCTGTAAATGGTGAAGGACAGACGCTGATAGGGGAAGACCTAGAGCCCTCTGCTGCGGATAATTTAAAATCTCTAGTGCAAGAATGCGGCGTCTCTCCACACAAAATATCTGAACTACTGCAAGAACTTCCTCCAGCTAGATCGTCGGACGTCCTCATCGATTACTATTTTTCTTCGATGTAAGTAACTGTTGCTTCGTGAGAGTTAACCTCACTTCCCCGATCCAAGTAATTGGACTCGGTATCCCATCTCAGAAAGAGACTTTCGTCTGGCTTATGCATCAATATCCGCTCACGGACGTGATGGTATTGGAGCCACCAATCCCAGCGATGTTCGGTTCCTCCCTCTCCTGTTTGTAGTACTTGCAATTTCTGTACGGCTAGCTCCTGAGCACATCGCTGGTGACGCGCGAAACCGGCGACTTACGTCATTACGTTACTACTGGTCGTGTGAGTAAATCTTCACTGTCCAGTTTGCAACGTACTTCTCATTCATACTTAGCTAGGCGGTCATTATTAATAGCAGCTGCCATTCAACCAGACTCTCTGGACATCGTCTTGACACGGTTACTTGTAAGGAACACATGGACTTCTTCATAACAATGTTCTGAAGGGTAATAGAGTGCACGCTTCTTGACGTTTGACCGTCGAATCACGGAATGCTGGAGTCAATTGGGTGCTGCTGTTCGAACTGCGCAAGCCCTAGGCTTACACAGAGATGGCTCGACGATGGTATTTTGGAAAATCGATTTATTGATATATTGCTGAGGTCTCTCAGGGTTTAGATGCATCAAAAGTCGAGTATCGCAGGCGCATATGGTACGCATCCTTTTTCCAAACTTAAGTATCTAAACACCAACATCAACTGCCAGGTCCTATCTCTATCATGCCGATCGATCTTATGCTTTGGTTCTCGGACGCCCCAATTCCATACAGGATGATTATACGTCCACGAAGACCCCTTTGAACATCGACGATGAGACCTCTATCCCTCTACCTCCTGAAAGTCCGCCTTTGACCTGTCCGACGCCCATGACATTTGTTATCTTACGCCACCAACTTGCCAAAATCATTGGCAGAATAGTCCATCATTTTCAACAGGTCCGGGAAAGAAGTTCATATTCTGAAGTTGTTAATCTTGACGACGAGCTTCTCAAACTTGTCACTCGCCTCCCACCTTATTTTGCTCTAAACCCTGACAAGTCTTTGGACGAAAAACAAAAATATATCCCGGTACACCGTTTTCTGCTAATTACCGAGATCCTTTTCGTCAGGATCAGTCTTCATCGACCCTACATTCTCCGGCGACTCGGCAGCGATCGTTATGCTCGATCTCGTGTGGCCTGCTTCGAATCAGCTATTAAAGACTTCGAAGTTCGGCAACGCTTCAGAGAGATAATGCCCAGGGAGACTCGCGAGTCTCTCAGCAATGCATACCGTGAATTTCAGACAGCAATGATAAGTGGGATCTATTTAGTCCTCGAACCACGAGGGCGAGATGCCGCTGCTATGCGTGCTATCTTGGATGGTTTCATTAAAGAACACAATGGAGTGCGAGAGATGGACGAAACAACTCGCAGAGAGCTCAAAACTATTGAATTCTTGCAAAATAAAGCTTCACACGTTGAATTACAAAGGCAAGGGCCATCGGAGAATGTTTCATCTATCAACAACGAGCAACAAGCCCAGCTTTTAGCGGAACTACAACAACCCGTAACAGCCTCGTCATCTCCGCGACCATTCCCTTCTTTATTAACCTTATCCACACTGGATTCATCGCATTCCCCTCCGATGCACTACTCCGCATCCGGACATATTAATCAATCCCCTACATTTCAAAGGTTACAGCAGACTTCATCTGAATATGCGCAATCCCCGACAGGTTCAGGCAGTCCGAACACAGAGGAGGAATCTGCTGCACAGCAACTGCTCGATCACTGGTGTAACACCGTTAGTAATGCCCCGTTAGGTGCGACAGCGAGTGGCCTGTTATGGGGTGGTCCCGGTGGCACTGATCTCTCAGGATGGGTAGGAACCAACCAAATCGTTGGGAGTGATTTACGACTGAATGGTTTGGATGACTCGGATTGGAACTACTGGGAGGCTTTGGTTAATCAGATACAGCGAACATGATTACGGCTTAGAATAATGATACTGTATGTATGATCTTTGATGATAATTTCATTTATGTTATTTACAATGTATTCATCTAAATTTATGGATTAGAACTACATATGACACTTTTAAGCGGAAGGTGCTTTGAGTGCTTATGCAGGAGGTGGACTTACTCCCCATGACGTCATGTTATATTGTTTGGTTCAAAAGCTAGTGAATAACTAAATGGAGGCACAGTAACCAGGAGATATTGGATAACTGTTACCACTACAATATGCAGACAATCAACCGTTTTCTCTATGGGCCTACTCCTGAAGAAAGAGTACGAGCGTGGCAGGCGAAGCTTCGAGGGGAAAGCCGGCGGCTAGACCAGGAGATGAGGCAGGTTGGGTCTCTCATTGCACCATCCACCCAGCAACCTCATGATTATGCGACATTCTTAGCTTGACCAGGCGACAAATAAAGCCCGGCAGACCGTAAAGCAATTAGCTTCCAAGGGGGATGTCAAATCTGCGCGTATACTTGCGAAAGAAGTTGTGAGGAGCAATAGACAGAAAGATCGGTTGTCCGTGAGCAAAGCCAGACTTGGTTCCATAGGCATCCAGTTAACACAACAAATGGGTACGCCACTGATCCAGAACCACCTTCTGAAACTCCTCGTTAATTCTCCCAATAGCGATGCTGAAAGTGACAGGATCTCTCCAGAAATCGACAGAAATCATGAAACTATCGAATTCACTCGTCAAACTTCCTCAGATCAGTCAGACAATGCGTGAAATGAGCATGGAGATGACCAAGGTCAGAACCTCTTCACTTACCTTGCCAACTATACTCAGACTTCCGTGCAGGCTGGCATTCTAGATGAGATGTTGCAAGATACTCTAGATATGGAGGAAGACGAAGAACTGGAGGAAGAGGCTGACGCAGAGGTTGACAAAGTGTTGTTTGAATTGACGGATGGAAAACTTGGAGAGGCAGGGAAGGTTGGAACAAGCCTTCCGGTACGTTGACCCCTCATTTTTCGAGATCGTAACTTACAAAAGAATAGACCTCTCGACCGCTGGAACAGGAAGAAACGGAACAAGATATGGAGAAGTACAGACAACAACTTAATGCTCTATTGAGTTAAATACTTACTTCCTCGGCGTATATCAGTGTATCAGCTGTAAATTTTGTTGTTGGGTATCTATGTACGATGTTGAAGCAACTATACCACTATATAGAAGACATGATTGATTTCTAACTTACATTATTATCAAGAAATGAAGTAATGTTCAAGCCGCAGCGGAACTATCTTATCGCGCCCACGTGGATCAAAAATGGGCGGGTTCGGGAAGTTCTGCCACCGAGTTTTCCGTCCTTCACCTTTGACATGTTTAAGTCTAGATTCCTTACCAATGTTGCGCAGGGCGCACTGAGCCGTTCTTCTGTCAGTTCATCTATGCTTGTCGCTGGCTTGTGGTTCAACGGTTTTAGGTTGTTCGCAGATATGCATCTGGAGCTCCTACGGCTGCCTTTGCTGGAAAGAAGGGTACTAATGTGAGTCCTATAAATATCTCTTCCGCCCTTACAGCTCACACCTCGTAAAGGGAAAATATACCGTTACTCTCATTCCTGGAGACGGTAAGTTACTTTGTTTTAGTGTTCGAGGCTTGGCCAAGGGTTCAAACCGACATCCAGGCATTGGTCCTGAAATTAGCCAGTCTATCAAGGACATCTATGTCGCTGCTGAGGTTTGACGCTTAATCACTCGAACCATCTCTGTATTCATGTGCGCGTATAGGTACCAATTCAATGGGAGGAAGTTAGTGTAACGCCCGTCCTTAAGGGTGGTAAAACTGTTATTCCCGACGCAGCGATACAATCGGTCAAGCGCAATACTGTTGCTTTGAAAGGTACTTGTCTTTTCATAATAGCTGATTATCGATTTCACCTCCTCTTCCAGGCCCTCTTGCCACTCCCAGTCCGTGCTGATTTTCGACCTGTCACTTTGTCTCTTATTCCATCTACAGTTGGAAAGGGTCACGTCTCTCTGAACTTGACTCTACGACGAACCTTCAATCTCTTCGCCAATGTCCGACCTTGTGTGTCAATTCAAGGTTTCAAGACACCGTATGATAATGTAAACACTGTCCTCATTCGCGAAAACACCGAGGGAGAATATTCTGGTATTGAGCATGAGGTAATTCGTTCTGATTTTTGATTTGGACCGAGCACCGATTTTAGAGTGAAAGATAGTCGATGGAGTTGTTCAGTCCATCAAACTCATAACTTGGGACGCTTCCGAACGAGTTGCTCGGTACGCTTTCCATTATGCTCAGTCAAGTGGAAGAAATCGCGTCACCGCAGTTCACAAAGCCAACATCATGTCAGTATGCTCTTTCACGTTACCGTATTCTCATTAAAACTATTCAAGGAAAATGTCAGATGGAATGTTCTTGTCAGCTTGCCGCGAAGTTTCGAAGGACTTCCCGGATGTTAAATATGATGAAGACCTCCTCGATCGTGTCTGCCTTCAGGTTTGTTCGAGTGTATCACTTGCTGGTCAGAAATCGACTCATTTTATTTAGGTTGTTCAAAACCCGAAACCCTTCTCGGACCGTGTGATGGTAATGCCAAATCTTTATGGTGATATTCTCTCCGATATGTGCGCCGGCCTCATCGGTGGGCTTGGTCTCACTCCGTCCGGTAATATTGGACGGGTAAGCGTAACCAGATCCTAATATTACACTTTTCTCAACAATCCACCAGGATGCCTCTATTTTTGAAGCTGTTCATGGTTCCGCTCCCGATATTGCGGGTTAGTAGATCTGTTTTTTTTGCACGCGCTGACTCAAGAAAGATGCTTCTGTCAAATTCTAGGCCAAGGTCTTGCCAATCCAACTGCACTCCTTTTGTCGTCCCTCATGATGTTGAGGTATGTACCGTTTCTCAACTTTCAATTTTTTGGCGGCCCTTATCGGTCATCAACAGGCACATGAACCTGTATGAACATGCGGCCAAGATCGAAAAAGCTGCTTTAAATGTAAGTGTTGTATTCTTTTTATTCGAAAACACACCCAAACGTTTTTCACCAGACTATAGCTGAGGGCAAGACAATCACCGGTGACTTGGGTGGAAGGGCGTCGACAGTCGAATTTACTAACGCCATCATTTCCAAACTTGGAAAGGCATAGAGAGATGGGGAGCATAGAATATCCTACGTATTCGCCATAATGTATCATTTTTGTGACCCGCCTTGGCATAGTATGAAACAAAAATTGTGTCAAGTATGTAAGTTGATCCAAAGATCAAGATAGTTCGTGGGAACGTCACTCTGTCTACTCCGGATTGAGTCGGCATAAGTGACCAAGTGTTCTTCATTTCACTACACCGACAACCACCCTACGCATTCTTTCTCCTCACTCGCCCCACAGGGCAAAGCCATACCAGATCCACTTTCCATGTCAGTTATTCTGACTCATAGCAAGGGTGTTATTGTGTACTTACCTGATCCATTCACTGACCAGACAGGATTCACTTGACCACTGAGATTTGAAACCACAAAAAGATAGCAAAACTTTATTAAACTACGTTACGAACGACATGACCGACGAACTCACGCCACAACCCCAGCCGCTGCTCAAGAAGGAAGAGAAGAAGCCTACGTCCGCTTCTGGTAATAATCGTGGTGCCAACAAACGCAATGTCTCGAATACTTCTGGTGTCAAAGCGGGCGGTGCCCCAGTTCAAGGCCCTAGACCCTCTTCAAGGACAAGCAATGGCAGCAAGAAAGTAGGCGGAGGGCCCGAATCTGGCCCTGAGCCGACAGCAAAACGTTCATCTGACACTGGGAAAAAGCCTGATCAACAACGCAGGCAGAGCCAATCTAGCAATAGCCGAGGACAATCTCACCGCAAAAGCCAGACCTCCGCTTCCCAGGGAGGACGCCATATTGTCTCCAAGGAACAGATTGCCACCAAACAGGCTCCAGAGTCATGTCCTCAGGCCACGGAAACTAGTGACGCTCTTTCTTCGCTTCAGCGGGTTATTGCAGACCTCAAAACGACCTCCCCTGTCCAGCAACCTGCCAATCATAATGGCTTCGCCATGGCTCAAACCCAAGCCACCCCCAGTCTGCCACCCAATGTGCCTGTCTTTCAACCAGGTTCCTCCACATTCGCACCTGATGTCAAACACCGCAAAGCTGTGTCTCTAAATGCTAGCAACCTTTCTGGCAATTTCAATTCGTTTTCACCCCATCTTGGGGCTATGATAGAAGATGCTGAGGACACTACGGGCAATAACTCCTTCGAAGAAGGCGAAATTCCTGATTACCGAAGACAACCTGGACACCAGCTTCGTTCTCAGTCTCAATCCCAACCCTTTATGGCTCCTCGCTTTGCCGCATTAGCAGCACAACAGGAACAGGTCGATTCTGTTGGCCCCACTGGTCGTCCCCAGCTTGCACCTGGTTTCATGTTCGGCGCTCGCAAGCGTACTATTGGCTCTGCTGGTCCTCCAATAAGCGAAGAGGATGTGGGATTCCAATTCCCTCAACAACAGCAGCAGCCCACTTACGACTTTCCTCACGAATCTACACGCCCTGCTCACAGAAAGAGCGAAAGTGGCGAGATCACTGGCATCATGGCGGAGCAGGTATTTGTTCCGCGTAAGCTATCTTCGCACTTCGGTTGACATTTTATTGTCTCTTTCTCAGATTGCTATTCAGAATCAGATAGAGGCCTTACAACAGCAACAGCAAGCTCTTTACCAACAGCAACTTGCTTCAAATCAAGTTTTGTCTTTTCAGACGCCTGGTTTGGCACCTAATCGAGGAGCTCACAGGCGCGTACAGAGTACTGCCCCTGTTAGTCCAAATGCTGGTGCGACATTTGGTAACCTTCAAAATCCAATGGGCCAATTTGGTAACTTAAATGGTCTCAATCTTGGTCTCGATGGACAATCTCAAGGCATTCCTCGTGGTCATGGACGCCGTCATAGCGTAAATGTTGTGAATAAGGGTGCGCAACCTGGAGTCGGGTCCATTAGTTATCCCTACTCCGGACAAGACGGATTTGATGACGGCTTTGCTCCCCCTTTTAATGGGCACTCTCGTCAAGTTTCTCGTGCTGATTCTAGCTGGCGCATCAGTGAGTTCAGTTTATCAGAGAACGATGTTACTTCTGACAATATCAATCAGATGGTGGTGTTGGTGGCGTTCAAGGTAATAATACCTTTGCTGCTGACCTCGCGCAAGCCCAAGCTCAGCTTCAAAGCTTGCAGCAATTCCGTGCCGCAGCTGGAGGTCATCATCACAAGATGGCCTCTTTCAGTTTCCCAAACATGCTGCCGAATATGATGGCTGCCAACATGATGGGTCTCGGTCTTGGTGTTAATCTACTCCAGCAACAGCAGCAACAGTTCCAGTCGCAGCTTCAACAACAATCTAATCAGCCTCAACGCAAGTCTCTTTTTGCACCTTATCTCCCTCAAGCCTCTTTGCCTCCCTTGCTCGCTGCAGGCAAACTTGTTGTCGGTATCCTCCGTGTCAACAAGCGCAACCGTTCTGATGCGTATGTTGCAACTGAGGTTTTGGATGCAGATATCTATATATGTGGTTCAAAGGATCGTAACCGTGCTTTGGAGGGAGACATCGTTGCTGTGGAGCTCCTTGACGTTGATGAAGTTTGGGGTACTAAGAAGGAGAAGGAAGAGAAAAAGAGGAAGAAGGAAGAGAACGCCGCGTATGACTTGAAGGCCGGTGGTGGGCGGAAAGATGATAAAAAGAAAGATGATGTAGAAGTAGAAGGTCAAGGTTTGATGTTGTTTGAAGACGAAGAGTGCGTTGCCGTTGTCTCTCATCTTGCTCGAAGTCTGATCATCTCAGGGTTACGGATGATGTCAAGCCCCAGTTTGCAGGCCATGTTGTGGCCGTTGTTGAACGTATGCCTGGTCAGCTCTTCTCAGGCACTCTTGGTCTCCTCCGCCCATCGTCTGCTGCCACCAAGGAAAAACAAGAAGCGGAACGCCGGGAGCGAGAAGGAGATCGTGGGGACGAGCCTCGACGTGCTCCCATTGAACGTCCGAAGATTGTTTGGTTTAAGCCAACCGATAAGCGGGTGCCATTGATTGCAATTCCAACCGAACAAGCACCCCCAGACTTCGTGCAAAACTCGGAGGCATATGTGAATAGACTGTTTGTGGCTTGTATCAAACGTCATGTGGGTATTTGGGCTTGAAGACAACTTTGATATGTTTACCTATCCCCAATGTAGCCCATCAGCTCTTTACATCCGTTTGGTACCTTGGTGGAGGAATTGGGTCCCATTGGCGACATCGAAGTGGAGACTAGCGCACTCCTTAAGGATTGTAATTTCCCCACTGAGGACTTTTCTGAGAATGTGTTAAAATGTTTGCCGCCTATGCCCTGGACGTAAGAATAATATGCTTGTTACCTTCTTTTGTATTGCTAATTTCATCTACACCAGGATTCCCGAAAGAGAGTTTGAAGTTCGCAAGGACCTCCGCTCCGAGCGTGTCTTCACTATTGATCCTGAAACTGCCAAAGATCTTGATGATGCACTCTCTATCAAGGCCAACGAAGATGGCACTTATGATATCGGCGTTCACATTGCGGACGTATCATTCTTTGTGAAGCCTAATACGGCCTTGGATCGGGACGCCCGAAAGCGCGCAACTAGTGTTTACCTTATCCAGCGCGCAGTCCCTATGTTACCGCCCGTTTTGAGCGAGCAGCTCTGCAGTCTGGTACCTGGACAAGATCGCCTTGCGTTCTCTGTCATTTTCACCATGACGAAGGAGGCAAAAGTTGTTAACAAGTGGTTCGGCAAGACTATCATCAAGTAGGTTTTGCCAGATCTCATTAAGTTATAAATAACTTATGCTCTGTGCTAGGTCTGCTGCAAAGCTATCCTACCAGGATGCTCAGAACATCATCGAGGGCAAGAGTATCGGCAGCATTCCTGTCACACAAGAACATGAGACGAAAGACATTGAGCACGACGTCCGTAAACTCCAAGATGTTGTACAGAAGTTACGCGCCGCACGTTTTGAGAGTGGTACACTAAGCCTTGAGTCACTCAAGCTTTCGTTTGAACTTGATGACAATGGCTTGCCTATTGATTGTGGACAGTACCATCGAGGCGATGCGCACTTCCTTGTTGAGGAGGTAACCCGTTTTACACTGAATCAGAGTTAGACCCTTACGACTAACAATACCTCCCAGCTCATGCTTCTAAGCAATATCTCTGTTGCGCAGCAGATCGCTGTACACCTTCCTGAGCAAGCATTACTTCGCCGTCACGACACTCCTATTGACCGTCGCCTTGTAAGAACATGCCTTTTATCATGCTGGTTTGCTTGAGAGCTTACGATGACACTAGGCTGCATTCAATGAACGGGCCGAAAGACTTGGTTTTAAGATGGATACATCTTCTTCTGGCGCCCTTATGAAGTCTTTTAACAGCATCATCAATCCCACAGCTCGCAGGCTGCTCGAGTTACTTTCATTCAAGGCTACCTATCGTGCCAAGTATTTCTGCGCGGGCATGTTGGATATTGCCAAGTATTCTCACTATGCCCTCAACGTCCCTCTCTACACGCATTTCACTTCTCCTATCAGGCGGTATGCCGACGTCTTGGTACATCGTCAATTAGAGAGTGTTCTCCAGGGTGGAGGTGAGTTTTCTGCTCATGACGCAAGGTGCCCAGTCCGTTCAATGTCTCTGGTAGAAGTGAAGTTCACCATGGATCGCGATGCCGTAGCTAAGGTTGCACAGCAATGCAATATGTATGTTGATTTATGACTTCCACACGCTCAACCGTTATTCCTTGTCTTTTTTTAGTAAACGCGACTCTGCGGTTCTCGCTCAGGAGCAATCTGCGCACTTGTTCCTTTGTGTCCTTGTTTCTGATCTCACTCAACGTTATGGTCCCGTTGTCCGACAAGCCAAGGTTGTAGGTGTTCTCGATGCAGCCTTCGACGTCCTTATACCCGAGTTCGGTATCGAAAAGCGCGTGCATGTTGATCAGATGCCTATTGATGTAAAGACGAACCATTTCATGCACTTTATTGTTTCTGAATGGTCGATATCCAGAACCATGTCTACGACGAGCATTTGCATACGCTCCAAATCTACTGGTCCAAGCGGGACGTGATTAGCTGGCTCGCAGAGAACAGTGATGATGAGCACCTCAAGAAGGTCAAACAGAATGCCGAGCAACATGCTCTAAAGATGGAAGTCGCATCACGCTCAGTGAATGACGAATCTGCCCTTTTCGATGAAGATGACGCCGACGACGAGATTATCCTGGAACGCAGCGACGACAAGCCCGAGAAGGAGACGTCGAAACAACGCCTTATCTCACAGGCCAAGATTAAACCCGAGTTCGAAGGTTTGAGGCTTACACCAGCCGGTCATAGGATACAAGATATTAGAGAACTAATGACAGTACCTGTATGTGACCGATCCTCTGCTTGCAAATCATACCTGACACACTCCTTCAGGTTATTGTAACTGCTGATTTGACTAAGAGCCCACCCGTAATCAAGGTGTACAGTGTTAACCCATATGCAGAACCTACGAATTCTACGAATTCGAAATAATGGTCTTCCCCTTAATTACGAAATTCTTCCTATAAATGTATTTCTATGTCCCGCCCCCTATGCAGTCCCTCCTTTCTTTACTGACTATATGTACTGGCAGAACAGTACTCTGTTCTCGTTTTGTCATGATCTTATGCCAAATAGTCTCATTGTTCTGTCGAGTTATAATGTCCGTTGACAAATGCTATGTAAGATTCTTCAGTCTCGTCCCTGGCCATAAGGAATTATTTAGAGAACCACTGTTGTGAGCACGTCAGACAGTCTGTATCTTTCATTGCTGCTCTATGGAACTCCGCTACGGTTATTATGTCAGGTTTACCGTATCAGGAGTCTCGAGAGAATACTCATGCCACAGGCAGGAGTCTATCAGCTCGTCAGTGTGCCCGTTGTTATCTGACCTCTTCTGTGCAGAATTGCTAGATACGTTGAAAGCTATCTTGAGATACAGAGACAAGGTGTGCTTCTTATTATTTGGCCGCCAGTTTACCTCCATCCCTGCAGACAAAAGTACGCCACATTTGACCATGTATGTGCCACTGTAGCAATAGGGACGGATCTGGGTGCTGAATTCGAAGCGGGTGGATTTGATGTCAAATTGAACGTTCCAAGTCTTTGATATGTTTCGGATTCTCAGCCTAGCCTCTTCATGGTCCTTGCTCCGAGGGGAGGGTCAACCCATTGACCCAAGGTAGATGTGAAACTTGTATCTGCTCGATTTACGAAATTTTCGGAAACGCACTCGTGGTTAATGCTACACTTCTGGAATTCTCCGATCTCTTGATGAACAGCTGCCTAAAACCTTTTACTTGAGTCATGTTCCTTCACACGGGATACAGCGGTTATACATGTCACCGAACTGTATACATAAATCAAGTGTCATTGTAATTGATCCAGATATGCACCGTTTACAATCTGTAATGCTGCTGTGGTTTGGTTCCACTGGCCCTCTTACTCCCTCTTACATGTAACATGAGCTTACCTTCATAAGCAACAATGTTGACAGTTTGGCAATCGTGACTAGTACTGATATCCAGCACCTCTTGAACTTTTCTAAAGAGTCAATCACCTCTTCTTCCTCCACGCTGGAAATGGTTGATTTATGCAACTACATGGTCATTCAGATATCAGAATTCACCTTTCACACAAGAGGACTCGAGTCGATTCACAGTCCACTAACAACATAAACACTTGGTGGCATTGGAAAGTTTGTGTACAGGATTCGTTGACAATACATTGAAGTAATCTGCTACGCGAATACTTTGGAGAAAGGTGGTGGAAGATTGACGTGAAGACTGTCAGTGAGAAGTGCATGTGTACAGATCGTCAAATAGAACATAAGCAGTAGCTGTGAGGTCACGCTGCAAAGCAGGTATACAAGGATAAAAATCACGTTGCATGGTATACATAACGAGAGTAGAAGTCAGGGAAACAGGTATGGATTTCTGACAGACGTCGGAATGGGACGCAGAACAAGTATGATACACCTCAAGAGATCAAGCAGATTACTAGAAAAGATAGAACCTTAGTGACAAACGGAGTCTTAACTTAGAGTGAGCAGAATACTTACGGAGAAATACATGACGTTCTGCTGCTGAGAGTTCAACGGCTTGAATCCACGACGGAATGCCTCAAGGGAGTTCTCCGCCTGGCTTCTATCAAGTTGAGTAGCAGATTCGGAAAAGTTGAGGTTTCCTTGAGGATCGTAGTGATTCTTCGCTCTGGAGCAGACGATATCGGCATCTGAGAAATAAAAGTCACTTTCAAAATCTGGAACGAGCTTATGCCTCTGACTTACAGTACACAGGAGCAGGAATGGATACCGAGCGTGTAGAACGAGCATAAACATGGCACAATGCAAAAGATAGATTTTGAAGGGCATCAGCACTGAAAGTGTAGAATTGTTAGCATCAACCATCAATTTCATAACCCTACAGATCACTGACGAGAAATTATTTTCCTATTACATGTTGATCAGATAAGTTGGCTTGAACCAAGAACTCGAATGAACTTACGTCGTAAAGAATCTATGGTAGAAAATTAGCTGACAACAAAGAGGATCAAACAAAAACTCACGGAGTAATGGGCAGGTCTACTGGTTCCTAAGAGACCACCATGGCTTTGCAAGTAGAAATCAAATTCTGTCGGATGAGCAATGTCACGATCAACTACAGTGCCAGCTTGACAATTTCCACTGCGATCTCCGTCACGGTCACTTTGAGGGAAAAATCTGTGTCACCGGCATGAGCCAAATACTTCTGATTGTGGCCATGAACCAAAATAAATTACCTAATGTGATGGCGTTTTCCAACGATGATGACTGTGATCTTGGCATTGATTTGAAGGGAATCGCAAGCCCCTTCATAAAATCAACTTAGGCAGTTTCTCGTATAGTTGAAATCATAATACTTTTGAGAGCAGGTAACTCTGTTGAAAGAAGCATTAGTCCTGTCGTGTTTTCCCTAAATGCATAGCATTGACCTTGATCCAAAACTTGCTTGAATTGTCCTTCTGAGACCCCATCTTCATGTATAACATTGGTTGAAAAGACAATCTAGTATTCATCATGAAATTCCATACCACGATAGAAAATAATCCGCTTGGGATGTGGAGAAGGTTTCCTTTCGACATGTACGCGATATCCTATATATTTTCCTAGCGCATACTGCCGTGGAAGGTCAGTCATTAGTAGAAACGAAAGTTCATGAGATTTCAAGACCTTGCTCATGTCCTCTAAGTCATCAATCATCTCCTGGCGAGAAGTCTGGACACGGGAACCTGTCGGCAATATATGAACTCGCGTCCACCGGTAACTTCTTTGCAGACATACACGCAATATATTTGGCCGTGTCTGAATCGACGTTGGCAACGAGGGCAGTGAAAGACGGTCTACCATCAGAGCCTGGAGCAGGATGAATGACGTCGGCGCCTAAAACAGCTTGGTGAATATGCGAGAAGTAGACTGGAAGTGAATTACCCATGACAATGGTAGGGTAGGAAGGGTCAGTCAAGACCGCGACAGAAGATGGTTCGGGAATAGTGTTTATTCCTCCTAACTTGACATTGATCCTAATAGATCGTCAGCACCGACGAAATGGATGTAATGGACTGGTTGACTAACTTCAAGCTGACATTTGCATAGTATTGAGGTTTCGCGCGAAAACATTTTAAGCTTTTGAGGCATTGAGTGGCAACTCCCGCCTGTGAGACGTAACCTAAGCTGAGAACATACAAGACACAGAACATTTAAGTCGAATACTCACGGTGATATCACCAAAACTGTCGAAGGGCGGACAATGAGCTTTGCGTCTTGTTAGAATAGAACCAAATAACATACTGTTTGACAGAAGTGTATATATCATTTCCGCCCTCGGGAAGAACAACGACAATGAGGTTAGGCAGGACTTTTTTGACGTTTCCAGGCCTCTCGCGTACGGCGTTGCCTGCCGCACGGAGCTGCAGCTCCGTATTTCCATGTCCACTCTCCCACCTTACAATGGGCATATAATTAGCAGGGAACTTGATGCCTGTGAGCCAATTCAATCGGAGTTAAATGGAGGAAACAATGGACTTCCGTACCAACATCTCGAAAGCTGGCAGTGAGGCCATCAACCATATCTCTGGCTGCCTTTTCGCCAAACCTGCCCTGCTGTTCGTACACAACAACACACCACTCTATCACCTCAGCCGGTTTGAAGAAACGTTTGTCAACCCTGCAGGCAGTAGTCAGATTATTGCAATGGGAAACGACGTTACGGATACTTACATATTCCATGAGCCGTCTCGGGGGACCTTAGTCCTCCATAAGCTACATAAATGAGAAAGCGAAGTCGAAACTTACAATAGTCGGCTGTTTGCTTCCAACGCCATATTTCAGGGTTGGTGGTTTCAACACCCGAGCCTGGACTTTGAGTGGCCCGGAAGTATCAACATGCATACCGAATTGACGGACATATTCAGACTGTCCGTAGGCAAGAACCTAACAAAAAGTGAAGACAAGCTCAGGAAGGCTATGAGAGTGACATACACCGAGACCATCAACAATGCTTCTTAAACGATCTCCAGGGCGTTTGGTCGCGAAATCAAGTACATCTTTCGTCTTTTCAGGAGGAACTTGCTTCCTCATGATCTGTCCTGGAGGGACAGTGCAAAGCTCAAGGGGAATCAGTGCCCCCGAGCCGACCTGAAGAGTCGAGATAAGCCTTCAGGATATACGACACGAACGATGGACTAACTTCAACGCAGATGATATCCGGGAACCTGAGCTTCTGATTATGGGTCTTCGAAAAGTATTCAGCAACAGACATCAACCCCCCTTCACGCATAGTAAAAGTGAGAGCATTGGCACCTGCGGAGCTCAACTTTTTGATGACGCGAGGAGTCTGCTGAATAGTGCCATCGATTCCGGAATGCTTGGTCAAGACGCGTATGCCGGAAATGAAGCGCTGAAGACGTAACCTCTCACGGTCCGGAAAACCGCGGTTAGGGGCCAGGACATGGGGATCATTCTTGTTAAAAAACTCCAGACATAACGACAAGAGAGATCCAGCCTTATACATGGTCCCAGTCGAAATGTCGACGTTGATGAGCATGCGCCCAATGGCAGGTCTGACAGACTGGAAGTATCCGCGCCACAGTTGAAGACCAAGACCTATGTCTTTGGTCTCGCGGTCGGTGAAAAAGGACCGAACGTTGAAAGGATATGTCATGGTTGGCTCCATTCGAATAACGACATTAAGCGCCTAAACACCATCTCGAATGTGAGGTAACTGTCCAAAGTCAAAGACGGAGACTAACCGTGATTGCAGTCAAGACAGTATTGTCGTGGGATTGGTCGCCTGCAATGAATCGCCTTAAAACTCTGTTTCAACCTTGTGTAAGATAACTGATGTATCATTTTATGCGTGCCACGAACTCAGGGTTAATCTCAGCAACCTTAGTGAGTTTGATCTTGTACACTTTGGGTTTTTTGCCCCCAGAATCTACACGACCACCGTGGAGACTTACGTCAAACTAGAATAGATCGATCAGTGCAAATTAACAGTATCCATGTCACACTGACCTCTTTGAAGTCCGCACCTCCAAACGACAGCTCACGAGCAGAAAAGAAATTCTTGCGGCCATCGTACACACCACGGGGGGTGAAGATTTGGGGGGCGACGTTGACTTGAAGTGTTTTGATAATATCTATGTTCAGGCGAGCAGGGAGCGTTTTCTCAGATGGAGAGATAACTGGTAAACATATAAGGTGAAGGAAATTCGACGTGATTTTGAAGACTTGCCGACTATATAGGGCGTAAAATGAATGCATCGAAGGGTTAGAGATGATCACATACCATCATAATGATGGATAATGCCTTCAGGGATTGTAGTAACGAAGGAATTCACGTAGATGGGGAGCGGCCTCCCCCCCGTACCATAACCAGGACGTCTCACGCCTACAGTGGTGATGTGTGACGTCGACGTAGCGTGGTGCAGAACTTGAGTCGCGCCACCGCGTCCGCCACGCACAGGACTTGCTCCACGTCCGCGCGTGGAAGGAGCGCCGCCTCGTAGAGCACCTCGAGGGTCACTGCGAGGCATAAATGATTTGTGGGTGGATAATGGGGGTATGAAAGAAAAAAAAGGGTCTTCTCGCGGAAATCAATCGTCTTTATCGATTTGAATCGACAGATGAGAAGGTCGAATAGAAGACAAGTAATCACGTGGATAGATTCCCTTCGACGCGAGTCACGCGGATCTCACGCGCTCAAATGCTTTTGTTGCAGCTCTTGTCTGGTTCATCTCCTTGCGTGTGTTCTTCGTGTTTCGAATCGTAAGCTCATGCTACTAGCGCCGTGCTGGTGGTACAATAGGTCCGTGTCCTTCGAGGCGCTCGGCCTTGAAATTCCAAGCAATCAAATATTGCCAGATTCATGAGCAGCATGCTTTTGGCATGGCCGATCGAAGAAGCGTCGTGAGTGCACAAAGCGTGCTATGGACCACCTACTTATAATATAGGGTGGCCATCTCTCCCGTCTCAACAGTGGCTTTCTGTCACGTTCTTCAGCTTTGGCCCCTGCCTTGAAGGGTTATAAAGCGAGCTTCTCCGAGTGGCCTTGCAGCAGCAACCTAACAAAACTGAAAATATGCAACGGGGCACGAGTTATCGCAAACCCGTGCCGATCTACATTCCTTCACCCCCCGCCTCTCCGGCTCTGCTTGCTACCCAGCTACCACACTCGCTTGAAAATGACCCCGCATGGGTATGTCGCGTCTCCAATCCATTTATGCACGAGCACACCGAACACACTGGTCATAGTCACAGGTTGACATGCAAAACGTTCTTCAACAGACTCAAATGCCAGGAGCAGATTCTGTATGCATATCTGATACGGCCATTAATGGCGTGCCAGTGCTAATACCCGCTGATGAGAAAGTCCCTTCTCTTTTGGTTAGTTTGCGGCAATATTACATTGTCGATGCACTTCACATGCTTTACCTTTCAGGTCAAATCTCCTGAAGGAGAGGAGATACCACTTGATGACTTAAACTATACGGCCTTGACGGCACCCATTTGTTCACCCCCTGGGCGACGCGTGAAGCGCAAATTACACCAGGTAGGAACACAATATCCTCTGGTGATATTACTTTAGTTGACTTTGAGATCATACGAAGCAGTACCGACCTCCGACGCCTCCCCTACCCTCGCCCGGTCGAAAGCATCGGACACGAGACACATTTTCTGTCGTAGAAACAGTCAGTTGCTCTTTTTTTCGCATGTGTAAATTAACGTCCCCTCCTGTTTACAGCCTTCAAGCTCCATTTTCAATGGTCACTGCGAGTCTTCATACCCTGAATTACGGCGACAGCCTTCTACAGTCGCTCCTTCTTTCACCACTTCTAATACTCAGAGCCCGTCTTTCCAGACAGAAAAGACATATGTATCCTTTGTAGCTTCCGACCGGTGTATGTTCTGGCCCAAGAAGGGTAGTGTCCGGCTGCACAGATCCGAACCTCGAAGCCCTCGAAATGGGCTTCCTGTTGGTCATGGCACGGAGGCCGACGGGGAGGTCTCGTGGTGGAGGAATATTTGCGAGTGGGGTGCCTCAATAGGGTTCAGGGCCAAACGTTTTGCAAACATGTATCTGTGTTAGGACTTGTCCGCGGGACTGTGTATGTAGGTAAACTGTACAACTTGATGTAAACAACTTCTTTCCACATCATCTGTCACGCGCACCGCCCGATATCTATGCAATGACCCTCTAGAGTGGGCTCTTCAGGTTCTCACTTTCTTCGCTTCAGCTTGGTCCGCCAAGAAGCACCCACCGGTCGGACCATTTCCAGCGACACCCTAGCGCGTCCTGCCACCGTTGCCATCGCTTCACAAAGGCGAATGGAGAGAGACAGTACGAGTCGCACCAGTACCCTGAGCCGCCGCGATTTTTTTCACGCCTGCCTCAATGGCACTGCCCAGCGCCCTGCTATACCCCGGCTGCGTTCTGACCCTCCCCTGCTCTCACTACAACCCCCACATACCCTCCAGGCATTTCGGGACTCGGAGGGCAGAGAAAATCGAAAACGTCGCTTGCAAGAACTTTGGAAGCGGCTCCCACAGCGGCAGTCTCCAAGGAATACTCGAGATGGAAGAGAAAAGAGCACTGAGGGTGTCGACGACGGTGGTATATCGCACGCCAAGGCCGAAAAACTGAGGGCTATGTACGCAGCGTACGATGACGAGTTGCTTGGGCATTGTGGAGCCAAGTCATTAGGCGCACAGCCAGGAGAAATACCTTGGAAACGGTTCAAGGAGTACGCAGAGGCAAAGGAAGTCGGTAATGTTATCTCAGTCGCTTGATAACCTGCTTCATGTTCTAATACACTGTTGTCTCCCAAGAACTTTGGTCCATCTTTCATGATGAACTGGATCTGGACGGAGATGGACATTTAGATGTGCAGGAGCTTTCTTTGGCGCTTAAAAAAGCTGGTAAATACGTCAAGTCACTTTTTGTACCGGACTAACGATGTGGTAGGTATCGATCTATCTCAAACACTACTATCTGATTTCATAACTACCCTCACTTCCTCTCCTCACTCACAAGTGATTTCTTTCGCTGAATTTCGAGACTTTCTACTCCTGCTCCCGCGGAAAGCTTCTCCTGCTGAGATTTATCAATATTATGAAGTGAGTAGGTTCATGGGAGATGATGGGAGAGGACCAGCCCGGCTCACGATGGAGGGTGCGTCCTGGTCGTCTTGGCGCTGCCTCACCTTGACTGTTCGTCCCATCAGGTGATGCTCTTCTAAGTGCCGAAGATAGACCGCCATTCAACACCACGGCTTCAGGGTCAGGACCGACATCGTCACACTCGACGTCTTCATTGTCAGACCAGGAGGAACATGAGGAAGGTGAACTCTACGATGATGACGAACACGAGTCTCATGGTTGGCTCGACAATCACTCGGCCATCAAATTTCTTCTGGCGGGTGGCGTCGCAGGTGCTGGTAAGCTTTCTTGTTTCATCGTCTTTCCTGTGATTCACAGGTCCAACCTAGTCTCGCGGACATGTACTGCGCCCTTCGATCGGTTGAAAATCTTTCTCATCACGCGGCCACCAGACCTGGGGGGTGCACCGCTCTCCCCTAAGCTGGGCCTAGGAGGGATGCGTACGATTGGCGATGCAGTAGCACGCATATATGCAGAAGGAGGTGTGTTTGCGTTTTGGACAGGGAATGGTTTGTCTGTTGCAAAGATATTCCCTGAATCAGCGATAAAGTTCTTCACGTACGAGTCTTCAGTCAGCCTCCTCTCTTCTTTAGCCTGTTTCAACTGCCCGGGGGCATCTAAAGCTTATCGTTAGAAACGCTTGTTTGCCAAGTATTGGGACCATGTGGATGACCCGAGGGACATTAGTGGTGTCAGCCGGTTTCTCTCAGGTGGTGTCGGAGGTATTACCAGTCAACTCAGTGCGTGAACCCTGAATACTCCTGTGTGCAGCGTGTATCTTACGTATAGAGCAGGTATCTATCCTATAGAAACTTTGAAGGTGCCAATTTCGATCAAAATATCAGTCCAATCCACTCAATGAATTTCCTACAGACGCAAATGATGAGCAACACCAGCCAGCAGAAGCGAACATTAATACAGGCCGCCCGGCATGTGTCGAGCCTAGGCGGCGCTCGTGCATTCTATCGTGGTTTGGGTGTAAGTACATAGATCACATTCCCATCCTGGCTTTCTCTGACCGAGCTTTCTTAGATCGGCCTTGTCGGAGTCTTCCCGTATGCTCAACTGTCATTCCCCTGTTTCACTGCCTCAATTGAGGCCTTGTTTCCAGTTACTCCGCCATTGATATGAGTACCTTTGAAGCTCTGAAGCTAGCATACCTCAAGTCCACAGGGAAAGACGAGCCCGGGGTCATGGCCCTACTGGCATTTGGAAGTATATCAGGGAGCGTGGGCGCCACCAGTGTTTACCCACTGAATCTTATCCGGACAAGACTGCAGGCGTCGGGCTCGTCAGGCCACCCACAACGATACTCTGGAGTGGTGGATGTTGCAATTAAAACCTGGGAGCGTGATGGATGGAGAGGCTTCTATCGGGGCTTGTTTCCTACGTTAGCCAAGGTAAGTTTTAACTCCGTGCATGCGAGTGTATGGCCCATTCTTTCGAACGATAGGTTGTCCCCGCCGTTTCTATATCTTATGTCGTTTATGAGCATACCAAACAAAGGTAAGGCATTTGCTGGAGTGAGGAGAGGGGATACTGACATCTTCCTAGGCTTGGTGTATAGTATATTCAATAGATGAGTTACTCTTTAAATCTTTCATGCATACACATAGTGTATATAGTATATATTTATAGACTCCATACAGCACATGTCACTCCTAACTTTGGTTTTAGGATCTCTCGTTTATAAAATAATTTTGCTTTCGCGTTATACATGTCGTGCAAGCCATGTCATCGGCAGGAAGTTGATTGATTTCTCAAACTATTGTACTTGTATACAGCCTGAAATGGGGGAACTTGTGTGTACATTACAGACGAATGGGGGTAAAAGAACACGAATGAGAAATAGATCTCCTCCAACACTCGGGAACGAAGTGTATGTTGTGACTGAAAAGGAATGGTGGCCGGTCAGATCATTAGATCTATGATGCGTGATTGATAAGATGGAAGCAATGTGTAGGGCAGCTGAATTATACGTGAACAAATAGACCAGAGAATTGCGGGGATATAGGGCCAATTGTGTTCATGAGACCGTAAAAAAGTCGTAAGAAAACCTTTGCAAAAAATAAATAGATAGATGTCAGAGATACGAATAAAGAGGGAGCCACCAGTCACGGAGGGAGCTCAAGGGCGCGCTTTTCTTCGACAAGAACGGCCAGTTCCTTGAGACTCTCCTGCCTCTGCTGAGCACTGGTCAGAGATCTTGATCGCAGTTTGGTCCGCCACTGCTGCACCCAAGCCCATTTGGTCTTTTCTTCTGCGGAGATGTGGCGAGGTGAAGAAATGAGAAGGCGGAGATGGTCACGGGCGAGGATGGGAGTCAGGGAGAGGAAGGAGAGAAAGACGAGCTTGAGAATGATGTCGGGAGTGGTGAGGAGGTCAGAGATGGACTGGGATGATGGAGAAGATGTTGATGCGACAGTTTGGAGAATGTCACCAATCTGACACAAAAGATAAGTAAGTTGAAATTGGAAGAGTGAGACAAACAACCTGGCAAGTCACGGCGGTCCACGGCAGACAGCCGATGAATGCACCAAGCATGCAGTCCGTCATCGACACTCCACATACCCCGCATGCAATATTGATTCCTGACCATGGCACCACTCCAATTAGTCGTAACACTGACAACCGAACCCATGCTGATGAACGGCCCTGGCTTGATCCTTCCTCGGCATCTGATGCGCCCTCCAGTGCGTTCCGCGTCATGTCCAGCGCACGCGGGAAGAAGTGCGTCAAAAACGGTGCTAATGGCATCGCCAGCAGTGTTGCACAAGCGGAGCCAAGCATCGTCAGCGTGGTCAACAGTATTGTGGCGTATGCCGGAGAAAACAAGGCACCCCCTAAGACATTCTAAACAAGGCAAGAAAGGTTACGTCGTCGTCAAAGATACGGGACTCGGAACTCACCCAGATAACACTTCCAGGAATAGACCACGCATGTTTCCAGACGGCGGAAATGGCCATAACGCCCATGACATGGGCGACTGGACCAGGTCCACTTTGGGTATACCCGTGAAGTTCTCGACCCAATTGGGCAACATCGGCCAATGTCCGTGGCCATGCAAGAGATATTGGGAGCGTAGACAGACAGAAAATCACAAGAGCCGTGGACACGGGAAACATCAGAACAACAAGAATGATAGAGGCATGTTGCTGTGAACGCATGATGTCAGTATACGTTACAGCAGGGACGAAAAAGAACGGACAGCGCAAAAACCGTGGCGCGAACGTTGAGTCTGCGGTGGATGTTGATGGATGTCATCCCCAAAAGAAGTCTGCACAGCAGAGGCTGACACGGGCAGCACACAGTCTTCGGCACTTGAACGAGGCGACGACGGTGTTGACCATGAGAGGTGCTGTTTCGGCTGGAGATGGACCCATTGGAGAAAGCGAGAGGCGACTAGAATCAGCATGGATGGAGGGGGCACGGCCGTTGATATTGATTCTGGTGTGGGGGTGTCTTGGGTGGGAGACTGGAGACAGGAGTTTGAGCGACGGCGACCGAGAGAGTTGAGTGAAAAAGTGGATCTAATGGTGATGGAGGAAGCACGATGGCGGGGCGGCGGCGGAGGAGAGAGACTCTGACATACGGACATGATGTGGATTGCAACTACAAGACAACTTTTTTCCGGCTTGCTGACACAGTCCGCTGACACACGCGATCACACTCCATTTCTGGAATTCTGATACCACTCAAGAGAATATCTCATTCACAGCCATAAAAGTGTATGATACGATCAACAATATCTCTCCTTAGTGTGCCGCCCTCCTGCTCTCCTGAATGATGCCAGACAACTCCTCAAGCTTGCGCTTCGAGCGCAGGAGTGTGCCGAGCTAGCCATCACCATCAGTTTCCGCATGCCTGTTACACAACAGCACTTACCCTCTTCTTTGTCAGCTTCCTGGCCTTCTTATCCTGGCCGAAATGAAATGTGTTAGAATAGCCATAATAATGTTATTAAAATATGTGCAGGACGCACTTTCGAGTTCCTCAACAACTCCATAACTCGCCTCTCATAGGCGGAAAAACCAGCAACCTCTCTGATCACAGACCGCACAAACTTGGTCTTGGTCGACTGGATACCCTTGCGCTGCGAAGGGCGGGCGGTTTTTTCAATGGGTGTTGTGGGGTGGCCCTTGTTAAGTCCGTAGCGGAGGTCTGGAAAGGCAAGACACAGCAGGCCATGTTAGAGGAATTCAATGGTCGACAGTGCTCCGTCACCCACTGGAGCGGACCATTTTCTTCAAGTCTTGAGGATCGTGGATAGCAACGGGGAGTCGATCTTGGATAATCCTGAAAGTGTCACGTGCAGAAATCCGGGTGGCTGAGTTCTGTATAGTTCCATACACAAGCTTTCTCACACTGTAATCTTATCTCATTTCCTTATCTGACCTTTCAAGGGTCGCGAGATAGTGAAATAGTTAACGTTATCTCTAGTACGTCTCCAAAATATGATAATAAGAGGGCGACACAATTACACTTGTGCCGTCGCCCGAGGATTCCACTGTTGCCTGACTGCCTTCACTTTCCCTCCGGCGACCGAAATTGGAGACGGAGAGGTGGTATATGTGAAAGGCATTCTCGAGGCGGCGTCTTGGGGCGTCCGAGGTGCAGTACTCGACGTCGGCGAAGTTCTCGCCGAGAAAATTGGTGTGGGAGGTTGTAGCTGCTGTCCCCCAGTTGGTCTCTGTATAGTGTGTTGTTGGCCACGCATAACACGACCATCCTCCTCCTCCTCCTCTTCCTCCTCTTCCTCCTCGTCGTCATCGTCTTCCACCGCATCCTACACACACAAGACCTTATGTAAGATGCAGAGTTCTCTAGAGTGTTGTGGATGTAAGAGTGACCTTAACGCACCGGATCAAAATCCTCCATTTGTCTATCCCCGTCATCGTCTCTATCATCATACTGGTCATCGTCATCAATCCATCGTCCTCGCCAGTCAACCAGGTCCAGCTCACTCGGACTCTCTGGCCGCAAACGCAACCAATGCATCCGCGGCCCGCTCTTTGCGCGCTCGCTGACTTTAAAGCCATAAATTCTTGGCACATATACATAGCCAGCAGCACGTTTCTGCCCTCCGTGAGGATTTGGGTTGGTGAAGGGGGATGATCGGGAACTACTCCCAGAGGAAGCGCTCTTCGGGGACAGGGAAGACCCACCGGGGCGGGGTACCTTCCAGAAAGGAGCTGGGGCAAGTTCCCGATAACTCTGGAAGAATAGATGCGCAAAAGTAGTCCCAAAGAACGCTCCTGTGCAGCAAGCGTTAATCGCTGACTGTCGCAACGTACTGAGAACTTGAAACCCACCATCTACGCCCTGATACTTGCTGCTAGGAGGTATATACACGTCATTACAGTTCGGGCAAAAGAGTTTCACAGTGTCGAAGCCAGGTAAATCTGAGCGCCCACATGGAACTACGTTGCAACCCATACAATATACGCGCGGACAAGAGCCGAACACGCCATTTTCGTATTTTTCCACCTGTTGGAAATAGTTTTTCGTTTTAGAGGGCAAGAAAACACGGGCGCGAAGGGCGACGTACCATTGCTTGCAGCCCCGCACGGGTGAGGATGTAGCGTTGGTGCACGAGCCCATACAGCATCTCCGCGGAAGATTCAATAATCGAGACATCCGGAATTTTGGAGGCGTCTTCATCTGCACGGAATGGGTGTAAGGGCGACGATAATGATGCTCCAATACGATTCTCGTACCTGGCTCCACGTCAAGTACCATCTCCATAGCTTCCTTCCAAAATGGCACCATAGCGTTTAAACCCGTTAAATTGAAATCATCCTCAATAAAGTCTTCTGTGACTTCACAAAAATATTCGTGACCCGGTAGCGAGCAGAACCAGCTAATCCAGGTAAGGGTTGATGTGGGCGTCGAAGAAGCTGCGTGAACGTGAACATCTTAGTCTGGGTACGCACATAGCAAGACCCAGCACGGTGATATATGTTGAAGATTGCAACGCACTATAGCCGTCATCCTGCTCCTCAGGTTCTTCCATAACTTCGTCGCCATCTCCCGGCTCGCCTACTCCTTCCTCCTCCACATCCTGCTGCACTTCTATAGGTGGCGGCTGTCGCAACGCCATGTTTAGTGCGTCGAAGACAGTTTAGACGTTGTCGATGTCGATGAAGGGTCTGATTATAACTCCGATCGGCACATTGCCAATCTAGGACTGACTACATATAAACCATATATCATTATTCTAAAGCATTCAGTAGTCAAATGTACATGTTATCTGTCCTTTAGAATGCCCTATCCAGACAGGCAGGCCAAAAATAAAAAGAAGAAGCAGCTGGGCTATACACCAGCTGATAACAGCATACTTAGAACCTTTCCAAAGACCTAATCCAAGAATTTCAACAGCGAACGTACTGACCGTAGTCAGACAGCCACAATACCCGTCGTCCAGCCCCTGGAGCATACTGCAAGCGTACGAAGAAACCGGATGGACCTTGTTCTGGAGAACGTTGAAACCTCCGAGCAAAGCTGTTCCGATCATATTAGCCAAAAACGTCCCCAGCGGCATCGACCTGAGCAGAGTGTTCAGGTGAACAGATAGTAGGTATCTGGTGATTGTTCCTGGGGACGCAAAGAGAAGGGCTGCAGTAGCACGGTGGCGGTAGGATGAATCCATCAAGAAGAAGGTTGGGAATACCGCGCCATAAAAGAGGATTGAGATAATCGTGATAGTGTACCGGAAACGCCGCGGCGGCGGCGGAACAGCGGGGAGATGTGGATGAATCGCAGCCGCTAACTGCAATCCGAACAATACGGATGAGAGAGATATTGAAAGAGTGAATACAGACTTTCCGAGGCCGTCGATGAACTGTAATCCCCAACCTGAGAATTGAACCAAATACTGATACAGAACACACACATTCCATAGACCACTGTGATGGTACTGACCAGCATTGATCCATGAATTAAATACGTCAAGCTGCCATCCAGAAAACGTAGTCAATGATCCACAAAATCCTAACCAAAAGAATAAGCAAAACACAATGGCGAAGGTCTAATTAGCAATTTACAACCTGTTGTAACCGCCGTAAAAAGCGGAGGATAACTGACAGAAGTCTTAACATCACAGTGAACAGGGAATTCGAGTCCCTCACAAAGTACTGAATGGTTCCTTGAGGCCCACAGCAAAACCCATGATTAGACATCCAAGTCCCTGCGCGTATGCCAATGGAAAAATACTGTTTCCTTGGTACTTTGCAAGCGCCGTGAGTCCCAGCCTGGCCAAGGTACCAAAGATAGAAGCAGGTACGAGGAGCGCAACAACATGGATGGAGAGGGGATGGAAACTGAGGGGCTTGGTACGATCTGGAATACGGCTGGGAGGACGTTCTATGGTTTCGACGGACTGGACTTCACTCGGAGTGGGATCTGCATCGTGAGGGTCCGTAAGGGAAGTTGGGCTCATTAAAACTGGCGCAGGAGTCAGCGACAAGTCACACTCCCTCTCTGTTATCTATTTCTATCAATGTTTACTCTTACTTTCCCTCTAGCCGTAATCGGCGTCTTCACCCTCTTCTGGGCATTTTCTTCTATGAAGAGGTGGGATCCATGCGCAAAGGTCCGCTTTTTCAAACCCCTTGTTCAAACGCTCAATACCAACGAGCTTCGGTTTAGCATTGCTATGTAACGGGTGGCTCCGCGGGGCTTGGCCTTTCTCTTGCTATCCTTCTCACAAAGAAGGGGGCTGATGTGTCTATCGTTGCACGCAATGAGGAACGGTTGCAATCAGCATTGGAGCAGCTTGAGGTGAGTATCGCATTTTTAACTTCTCAAAATGCAGTACTACATATCATTCACGCTACTGTTTAGAATGCTCGACAGACACCCAACCAGATTCTAAAAGCTTATTCGTTCTCACTAGACGACGCAGAATCGTCAGCTTCTGCCCTGGAGGCTGCTTGCAGTGGAAACGGGGATAGATGTCCAGACGCGGTGTTCCTTTGCGCAGGTGCATCTAGGCCAGGGTTCTTCGTAGAGCAAGATGAGGCATCTCTGAGAAAGGGTATGGATAATGGATACTGGGTTCAGGCATGGTCCGCACTGGTTCGTCGTCTGGCCTTTTCCCATGCCCAGCTGATACGAAGCGGTCAGGCAGCCGCGAAGCGCATGGCACGCAACAAGTTTGCAGGTAAAATTGTCTTCGTGTCATCCGTCTTAGGATACATGTCCATCATTGGATACTCCTCCTACTCTCCGGCAAAGCATGCGTTGAGAGGTACCGGGCACGGCTTTAAACCTCAAATGCCACTAAATCTTACGAGACAGGTCTTGCGGAAACATTACGGTCCGAATTACTTCTGTACTCGGTGTCCGTCCACATTTTCTTCCCGGGGACGATATACAGCCCTGGATATCTCGAGGAGAATAAGACCAAGCCAAAAATTACTCGTAAGATTGAGGAAAGTGACGATGGCATGCAACCCGACGTAGCTGCACTGGCTCTGCTTCAAGGTCTGCCGACGCGTTCCAACTGTGTATTTGGTACTTATGCGGGAAAAAGGTGTCGAGCATGGTTATTTCCACATATCAGGCGACTTAGTAGGCAACTTGTTCCGATCTGCGACTCGAGGTGCGTCGCCACACAACAATGTAATATCGGATATTGTGTACAACTTCATTGGATGGGTTCGTACACCACCATATTCAACTTCAACTTTTTCGCATCTTCTAACATACATCGCTAAGATTGGTCTCACAATATGGCGCCGCGGGGTCGACGCCTCCATAGTAGGACATCGAAGTGAGCACGAGGGACATCTGGTGCGACAGGGCTTCTTCGAACCGAAAAGTTCTGGCGCCTCGGAGTAGATAGGCAGTCAAGCGAATTAGGACTAATTCTGTTGTTCCCATGATTATAAGGCACAAGTAGCAAATGAGAAATATAGAAAAATGTCAGAAAGAAGCGAAGCTCTAGAGAGCACAGGACACATGTAATGGTGTCCGAACCGAACGAGCATTATATCCTTCATCCGAGCAGGAGTCATCTTGGTCCCCTCCATTAGGCTGGTCAACGACTCAAAGGTTCACCAACCTTGGTACAAGGAAGACCATAAATGTAAGAATAGAGAAGCACCAAACGCAACAAATTGATTAAAATAGCAGCGGGGTTAAGGGCCGGTCGCATTGATGCCTTACGTAGTAGCGATGACACTTTCGGGAACTAATTCTAACTGGACAGGAATATCGACATGAAGCTGAGAAAACCTCTTTCATCTCGTCTTATGAGTGCGTGAGCTCTGGATCCACGGTCTAACACTCCCAAAATCCAGTCTTGTGCCTTGTACACCTTGGTGGTAATATCACCCATCGTGTCCGTTCGATAAACCCATCAACCCATCCCTACTCAGGATGCGGCCTACCTCCGCTATTCCAGACTTTTACTACTTTTGCTTCGCTGTATACGAGCCGTTTCTGACCATAATTGGTTTTATCGGGGCTTTGATGTCAGTCCTGTCTTATCTCGTCGTCCCTCAGTCTTGGCAGCTTACTCCACGATTTCAGCGACCCGCAGGGAGTGAGTACTGAGTAACCACGGATCGAGGCCACGAATCTAACTGACCGATCCGTTAGACTCACAATTCGCAAGCACCATGGTTGAACAGCGATCCACCTCCGGCCAAGTTTCCAACTGCTACGCTTGTGACTATAGTCCAACTTGGTCACGTCTGTGCCCTCGTCGGATTGATTAATTTGTTCGTCCTTACTGCCGCTCGCAGCCATCTTCATGAAAACTTGCCTTTGCAAGAAAAGATGGTTTTCGCTCTTCTTACACCTCTAGTAATCGGCGATATTTTTCACCTTTATATCACCTTATGGGCTCTTGGTGACCAAAGATGGGAGTTTTGGAACTGGAGCCCCATGTTATGGACCACAATCATTTTAGGATTAACCCTGATGGTCCCACGTATAACTTGGCATCTCGGGGTTGGAAGGTATGTTCACGCCCGGGACGGCGCTGCGGAGAAGAAATAAATCTTCAGGTGCTGGTGAGAAATCTTATCATCCCATGAAGAGATTATATACTGATGCTCAGTAGGTCGGCAAATTACCTACCGTATACTTATCATTTATGAGGGCGCATCTCAGTACCTGTGACATAAATAGTTGCCCAATGCTACAAGACAATACAGGATGCGGTAAATGAAAGGTCTACTGTTACAATTCCTAGGCTTTTATAAAGAGTTGGAAAATAGGACTATAGATCAACCTTAGTAAGGGGCGTTCACAATGTCCGACCTGCTCCCGAAATTTCCCTGAGGAGCGAGCGAGTGACTATTGGGCTTCTTCAGGTTCTTCTTGTTGACAGCCAGAACATTATTATCAAGAGCAACGATCTAACGAGAAGGTCGTAAGAAATAGTATACTGCGTATGGTGGTTTGACGTATCCTTACAATTTCTTTATCGTCACCAAACTTGAAACTGTCTTGGACAACGTGGTCTTCATACTTTTTGATCTCGTATTGATCAAGATATCCTTTCTTAACTTTCTTGAAGTCCCAAGCAATGACGAACTGGCCGCTGGAAGTGACGATGGCATTTTCCTCCTTCCCTGGACCTTGATTGAATCTAGAAGGATTGAGGTTGCAAAGTCAAGAAGTGGTAGTTCAACACTTACTTAGCAGGAGTGAAAGATATATGTCCCATATACGCGACATGCTCGTTTCGTAGTTGCAAACGACGAGGGATCGGTTTTGCGGTTGCAGGAAAACTGCGATCAAAGCCAAGAGAGCCTTGGTAGCGACCTTCGCCAATTAGCGTGTCGATCAAGAGCAAATAAGTCTTGGTAGTCGCCACAATGTAACGACCATCCGCAGTGACGTCGATGCCAATGATAGGATCTCCGAGGGGAGGCAGAGCAGTTTTCGCGTTTTTGCCAATAGAATCGAATAGCCTGATGTCACCCTTCTCGCTCGCGACGGCAAGTCTGCCGTTAGCGGTCGTGGTCACGCCAGAGAACTTGTTCTTGCTGACATATTGCTTATATTCGTTTTCAACCATTTTATTTCCGGACACACGAGGGTCGATGCGGAAAAGGGAATTGTGCGATACACCGACCAAAGTTTGCTCCCGCGTAGTCTGCGCGAACTTGTTGTCTGGTGCGATATGATCAACCATGATATCATCGTGAACCTTCCACTCTTCAACAATCTTTCCACGTTCAATATCCATGCTGAATAGTGAATGAGGTTCACTTGGGTTCATTAACACCATCTTTGTGTCTTGATCATGCAGCATAACCTACAAGTAGCAAATTTATTCAAATGGAATAGTGTAACCTTTAGAACGCACATGTTTCGGCTTGAATCCCTTGCCTTTCGGAGTAGAAAGTTTGGTGATACTGCCATAATACTTGACACCATTGTCAGTGGAATGGTTAAAGACACCAATGTTGTTTCCGCGGACAACATATGAACGATCGCCTTTATAACCGACAGTAAGTTGTGAGTTGCGATCTGAACCGGGAATCATAGTTGTGCCTTCCTGGTCTTCATCGTAGTCTTCTTCGTCATCGCTCGGCTCTGTGAAGAGAGCTGAATAGCAAGGCCACATTGTTTGGCTGATACAGACCTTCATCGGGATCTAATTCAGACAGAACTTCTTCCTCGTCGTCATCATCGTTTTCGACATCGCGCATCTCGACATCATTGTTAGCACTCACAGCATAATTTTGTTCATCGGCCTTGGTTAAGTGAGCTACATAAAAAAGAGATTATGGACGCTACGTACCTTCAACTTTGTCCATGACGATTGATGAAGAGTTTCCCACAAGCATTCAGTGAACTTCTGCAGGAAAGCTGCCAGATGTTCTTCATTGAAACGGAAAAGCCAGCTTGATTGAGAACCATCATCTGCTTGGTGATTCCAAGTAAGCGATAACATCCTGTGCGAGAAGCGTTGATTCATGTCTTGCGTTATTTGGTGTGCCAATAGAAGTCCTGCATCGTTCTCTGCAGTGAGCCAGTACTGGAAGGGGGTGTTTTTAGGTCTCATAATGTTAGCCACTACAATTCCTTGGTTATTAAAGCGTTCTGTTTTCATATCCCATGAATAAAGCTCGGCTTCACAAGAGATAAGGTGTTCTGTGGAGGTATCAAGTGTCTTTTTTGCCGGGGAAGGAGGTCTATCGTCTTCCACTGGAAGTTCAAATGCCAAAGGAGATGCTACGACAGACGTTGAATGCGAACGCACAGTATTCGTTTTTGATGACACTTTGCGGCGGGGAGTTACTTTGGCTCCATCCGATGAGGGAGGGCTAGGAGGACATTAGTTACTCATACCCGAGAAACAAAGTTAGCGTACTGCCAAGTAAACTCTTCAAAGTCGGAATCCCGAGTGTTGTCTGCAGATTTCTTGTATTTACGTTCATACATGGCCCGATACATGCAAGTTTCGAAGAATGCACGTGTAGGTTCATTGGTTCCGGGAGCAACAAATTCGAAAAATTCATCGACATCTCCGTCGAGATCACGCCATACGAGAGTTGGCTCTCCGTCACTTTCGCCGACGCGAAATTCCAGTTCTTGGCTAATAAGAAACACTCTCTCTTCGTCAGCTAATTCTCGATGTCAAGAAAACTGTTCCTCGAATCATAAGATCAATGAATGTAACAAACGCACTTTCGTCTTCATCTTCCAAGAGTTCCTGATCACCCTCCTCATATACCCTCGTAATGACTAGTTGGAAATGATGCTCCAGATTCGGTACGCGACGGATGGTTGCCATAGCCTCATTGTAACTTTGAACAATTGATTAGCTGATAGACGGAAATTTCAAATCGCTTACATGCATTCGCGAGATGTGCGGATATTTCCAGGGCGAACAAGATATAACTGGCCTTTTGGTGAATGATTGATTTGAGTAAAGAACCATCTATCCTAGTGGCACCAATCCGTACCTGTGGAAATCTTTACCACTTCGGTCGCATTTGGATCTTCTATGTGCCAGGGTCAATAAGAGATCTCCAAAGATGTTTCATTTCAGTGAACACGAACGCCAGACTTTGCCAATGACTAGTAAAAGAAGAGATCAGTCTTCAAAGCCATAGAAGATAAGAGGAACCTACGGCTTCTGAAAATATTCATTGGAGAATGAAGAACAAAGACAAGACGCTGTTGAACCGGGGTTGAATAGAGATCAGTGACAGACAACACGTCGTGACAAGGTCACGACACAATACGTCACGCGATCCATGCAGATAACCCTCTCTGCAGTAAATATCGAGACATGTCCAGCCCAAGCCACCTGTTGTCGTCATCTCCGACTACAATCACTTCTTCAGGTACTTGATTGACAATGGCACATTGTCCCTCTTCCTCACATATTCCAAGGGCAACCTCCAAGTCCCATGACCCCTTCACCCAGCTTGAGGGCCCGAAATTCTAACAGTACCCCAGAGGTTCGTCGTCAATCTCTATTCTACTTTGACGCGACTCTCACGCTTAGTCGCTTACGTTTCCTCTCCCTGATATATGTATATCTGTCGCATTGGCAGCCGTCTAGCCCTAATCAACTGGACGAGGTTCCACATTCCACCTTTCGCAGCATCTTCACATCGTATGCTAGTGCCTCTGGAAAACAATTTTTTGTACGATCAGATCCCTCGCTCTTGACATGCTTTGATCCTCGAGACAAAGAACTATATGAACTCTGGGCACCACTACATTAACATTGTCGGTTGATACGTATCTTTTGATCAATGTTCGAATCCAGTATCTTGGGTGATATCGACGCTCAGTTTCTAGCCCTATTCTGTAGCTCCTTAGCCTGACATTGGGTTGTATTACCTAACGTCGGGCTGGTACCAACAAGAGTTTGAAAGGATTCGAAAAATTCTTGAGAAACCTGTCTAAGCATGAGGACCTGAACTTCAAATACCTTGCCTGGATTATTACTAAATGGTGATATGCAGTTATGTTAGTTCGTACGTGTAAGTTGGGCATGAGAGCCCTGGGTATCAACGTAGCTTCAATACTTGAACAAGATTCTGAGCCGAATAAATAATCTTATCTTGTTTCCATGTTGAGCCGTAGGTACTTAGTAGGTCGGTAAAATTACCTAGGGAGATCAACCATGAACGACCGAGGTCCGTACTGCATACATTTGGCCGTGTACCAAATAAGCTCTGGACATCTCCTCCTTCAAGTGCCGTGAGAACCTAGTACTACTCGACTGAGAGTAATCCGACTCCCAGGTTCTTCGGTCCATTGCTGTCCTGTGAGATATATATATTTCAATCAACGATTTACTCCAAATTTTGCAACTCCCAGTTGGTGTTAGTATATTTACTATTCTCACGATAATATTATTCTGAAGTACGACGACACTAGGTATGTATCTGCTACTCTCACGATGTTATTATTCTCCCCCCTCCATCCACCACATACATCCCAAGATTACACAGAAGTTTGACATCATTCTCTCCAAAATGTCCCAGTAGAAAATACCTGATCTCCAGAAAAGACAGTAAGAATTAGAAAATTTTGCTGACCTCCATACTGACATGTCACTCAATGCAGACAAGCCTACGATAATTGTGTCCTGAAGGATCCTGTAAGCGATCGCTGTCACTCAAGGCATGTCTGGTGCGTTGTATACCCATCTCTGTAATGTCAAGTAGTCCTTGTCTGTGCTGCACATGACACTTGAAGAGGTTGTATCAAACTTTTCTATGTATACCTGAAGGTGGATGATAAGGAGCAGCGTGTAAGCCTAGCCTACTACAGCATCCCCATAAGCTGCATATATAGTGTGTCACAGCCGAATAAATATCTGTCCCAGTTGTTCTGCCTTTTGGCTGTTGGACACACTCAGAGCATGATTACACAGCGAAAAATTGTGAGAATACAAATCTAGCGAATACCCCGTTTTAGAGACAATGACAACTAATATCCCTAAGAACTTATTGGTGTGTATCCTCATGAAGCTTGCAATATGGGGTCAAATTTCAATACCAAGCTCATGATTAGATGCTAACAACCTTGTCGATGCACTGGTGTAGGAACATTCAGGTAGTCACGAAAAGAGAGACTTTGCTTTAACTATGCTACAACAGGAGTGCACGCGCGCGTCGTTCGCTGCAGGCCTGTTTCGCAGTGGTTGGTTGGTTGATGATACCCGGGGAGGTCCACGCATGAACGACCGGGGCCCGTACTACATACATCTGGTCACGTACCAAGTATGCTACGGACATCCCCCCCTTCGCGGGTGATGCGTTCAACGGTTCATCCCACAAATCTCGTTGTCTCCCGTTTGCAGTATGTTTCATAACAATAGACCCTTTGACATACTGCGACGGCAGATATCAAACAAACAACAAGTTACAAGGGGTCTCTCTGAAATGCGCTGTCAGTCTATGTATATATGATCACTGACAATTGCGAAGTTGGTGTGCGGACTCATAACCCCATATAGCTGTAGTTTTTTTTCCACGTTTTTTATCGTGGTCACACCCGGGTCCCATTGATGCCGATTTGCCGAATCGTTGCCGACCATGCCGTGGCGGAGCTTCAACAGCCCCCAAGGTCAAGTTCTCTCTTGTCTCGACAAAAAGATAACCGCTTTCCACTTTGTGCCTCGGAAAATTGGATTTAAGATACTACGTATGTATCAAAGGGTTTTGGAAAGTCAGATTTTGCATACTTCCGGCTGATACATTTCACCGAACTTATGGAGATGACAAAACTGATTTCACGGTGACACCCATGACGGAGTGTCGCTTAGCCGGTACTCACTGTTTTTGGTTGTTCGCGTAAACCAGGCGTAACCTTGCAACCATAAAAGCCTGAAATGGAAAAGTATACACAGATGACACATACTCGCCGACATAGACGCATTTCTTCAGATATTTAGAGTCCCTTCCCTTAATGGTGCTCTCAGAGTTTCAAATGAGTATATCCCTCGTCATTGCATATTCCTCATGTCTACAGATCGTATCTGTCACAGCGTCAAGACATATCGACGCTCCTCATCCAGCGAACCCTTTCCTTGACCCAAAACATGATCCCTACAATCCTCTGAAATATATTACTAGCAATGTGCTAACGGCTGTGGCATTCTGTAAGTCATAGTCTTTCACTTCTTTCATATGAATTGTAAGAAAATCCTCACCAGCTCTCGTAATGATGGTCGCTATCTTACAATCATTATCTGTTTGGAGGTACGGGGCAAAATGGATGTTATCTATGGTTATTGGTGCCTACAGTATGAAATCTTCTACCGTTTCTGAAAACACATACTCAAGTTTCGGGACCAGCATTTGCTTTTGGACTAGGCACTCGGTTTGCTCTTCACATGCATCCTGAGTCCAAAGGATGGTATATCGTAGAATACCTTTTCGTCGTCCTTTCGGTACGAATGAATGTCCTAAATGTTCCTGCCAGTTAAACCGATCACGATTAAAGCCCTGCGCTTTTATTGCTGCAGATTACGTTCTTTTGGGGCGTCTGGCGTTGCATTTGAAATCCTCGCATCTCTTGCTCATATCAGCGCGCAGAATCACGATATCATTTGTCTCATCTGATATCACAACCTTTCTCATACAAGTATGTGGTCATTTTCCAAGGATTAAACCATATATCAACATCAACACAAGGCCAGTGGTGGTGCTCTTAGTGTATCGGCCAATGATCCTCATCGTCAGCTGGTAGGATCACACGTTAAGTGTCGTGATTTAAAGACCTCCTCGTTGGTCCTAACATGATCAATCTTTTGCAGATATTCTTGGCTGGACTTGCCCTCCAGTTGTTCTCGTTCTTCGTCTTCTTCTGTATATATCTGCTCTTCCTGTACAAGGTGTATAACTATACCCCTGAAGTATGGAGAAAGGATCAGCATGAAGTTTGGTATAAAGACTGGCGGACACTGGCATTTGTGCTGATGGTCAGTTGTGTGGGGATCCTGGCAAGTATATGGTCGAATCTCGAGTATATTTCTTGACCTCTCTGAAATAGATCCGATCGGGATACCGTGTCGTTGAGTTATCTGAAGGTTTCCAAGGACGTCTAGCCACTTCAGAGGTGTTCTTCTACGGATTGGATACTCTACCTCTCTTCATCGCAGTCGCCGTTTATATTCCATTTTGGCCTGGACGGTTCATTCAGGATGTATCCTCTGAAGGAAAATCACCTACTTCCACTGTAGTTGTAGACGTAAACAAATTAGGGTGATGACATGGACTATGACCGTAGTTGTCCTGATAAAAATTAAATCACAAGTTCCCTTCTTTTTAATATTGTTACTTCAATAATCAAGAATGAACGGGCAATCCTTCCAACAAAACTCTTGAACTTCGTACTTCTTTAGGGTGCCCGAAGACGGAACACAACCGTACTGACAACGGAATGTTCTTGAATCTACAGTGTCCACCTTGAAAGTAGATACAAAATTCTTAGACCTAGAAATATAGATTACACTTTCATGAAGAGACGACAGGAATATGCCTGTTCTTGAGCCTCATACAACTAGAAGCGTGATACCTGAATAGTCAACCATCGTCTCTTCCGTCACAGCTAATATCTCATGTATCCAATGTTTTTAGTATCTGCAACTTGTCCTTCCTGTTCATCAGAAAATAAAACTCGTTCAATTGTATCGCTTGCGACGAGCCTGAATGGTTACTATATTCAAGCCAGTTCTTACATGATCAACAGAAGAAGCCTCGCGTGATAAAAATGCTCTATTACACAAATTATTCCTAACAGCATGTGTCTGAGGAAGGTTGTACATACTTTAGGTACGCTTTCACAAGCCAGCCAAGAAGGTAGAAAGACCCTCAGATGGTGTATTATTACTTTGACGTTCTTGCATTTCCTTTTGGCGAGTCTTTAAGAGCAGGAGCTGCAAGCCACTCCTTTTCTTGTATCGTGCCTTTACTTGTACGAGAGCCTCCTTGCTAGAGGAGGGTGAAGCTGACAAGTGAGACGGGGACATCAATGAGGATGAGGTAGATGAAGATGGTGGTGAAGTGGGAGTGAAATTGTTCAACGAGACGACGTCGATCTGAATTCCTTCGGTCTCGACTATTACATCAACATGATGTTGACAACTTTGGCAGACTGTTCGAATAACTCTTTTGAGCGGCTGTCCTTTTCGTGATTTCATTCGAACAGTTCGAACGTGAGAACCACCGCTCAACAGATATGATCCACATTTTGAGCACCATTCAGTGTTTTTCTCGGTGCACGATGAGTGAATCGAGTAAAGAGCAGCAAGAGTGGGGGAAACAGGCAAGACTGCGTATGGACGCGCGGTAAGAAACTTAGTGGTGGCGGGGTCCATGGAAAAAATCACAGCACGTGATGGGACGAGACGCGTCAGATTATTGCCGCTGACTAAGCTTTATTGTTCTTGAGAACAAAGAGGAATGATTGTGGATGGAAATGGATGGAAGGTAGACAAGATGTGTTTAAAGGCCCTCTTTTGGCATTTTTCCCTCTCCGTCCCCTTATCATCATGCCTTCCAGCACAAAGCCTCGTTCGCCAACTCCACGCGTTTCACGCACTCCTCAGCCTCCGCCTATATCTTACTCCTTCTATCCCACTTCTCGCCCCTCCTCCCAAGCCACTCTTACTTCTGCTCGGAGCTCTCCTTCACCCACCCCCTCACGCGGTCGAAGGCCCTCTATTTCAAATACGATGCACTGGTTGTCGCGTAACTCGTGTCAATCTTCTTCTTCCCCATATACTTCGAGCAAACCAACTCATATTTCCGAACCAAAGCTCATCCGTTCAGCTGACTTTACCCCTCAACCTCGAAGTGGTACTCTTGGATCTGGCGCAACGGTCGTTAGGACTCCAGATGAAGCTCTGCGTGTGACCGGAGTGCGAATTACCTTTGAGGGAAAGCCGGACACTGGCCTTCCCAACTCAGAAGAGCACAAAATCAGAAACTCTCTTATCTCTCAGAAGGTTCAGTTACCCGTCTCTCTTCCATCACCAGCTACCTCAGCAGCAGAACTTTCTCCAGCGAGCCCACCTGTGCCCTTGCCGAAATCAGAGGTAGAAGAATCAGAAGTATTGGAGGCCCTTAAGCCACCTCGATCTACACGTACATCTCCTTCTGTCCCTCCCACCTCGCTTAGATCATCCCTCAAAATGAGACCTGTTCAGCAAGCTGAGGATGTAACTACTGTGCCACTTCTGCCTGTGTACCTTTCTGCAGCTCCTACCCCTCCTCCCTTTCTGCCGATACTTGTTTCAGAAGTGCCTACTGGCGCGATTGATCACTCTAAGATTATTGTCACCATTGAAACCTCCGCATCGTCCCACAAGACGACTTTGGAGACCTTGAAGTCACGTCCTTCTCATTTATCCGAATATCTGTTATCCTTGTTTCCTCTTGACCGTACCTCCATCGCATCGTCTATATACTCGCATGCAAGTGATGATATGTCGACGTATCGGCACCACCCGACCTCTCGAGGATTTATTTCTCAGGTGTCATACAGTGTACACCTCTTCTTGGATAGGTCGAGCACTCCGTAAGTTGTGCACTTGCATTTTGATTCACTCTGCTAATCGTTGTTAGCTATCCACATATCTTAAACTACCTCAGATCTCCTCTCGGTTCCCCCGATGCACCAGAGACCCTCCCAAGAAGTATTCAGATGTTATCGTCCAATCAACGGCTCGAGAGCCTCCTAGAGCTCCTTGATGAAGCCGCATATCTTGGCCTTGAGGGCCTGAGTAAACTATGTGTAAATGAGATCCGGCAGCGGCATGGCCTACGACTACATACACGAGGACAAAGTACAAGCACAGTCGCACACAGTATGGAGGCATCCTTTCACAATCTTCACGCTTTACTTGAAAGCGTGGAGAGTGACATAAACTCCAACCCACGCAACTCGCGATCTTCGGGTTCAACGAGTACCCATGACAGCTCAGTTGACATGACTGTTTCGAGGTCCCTACGTACACCTCAATCATGGAATGGATCATCACGAAGACGAAGCGAAGGACACCGTGGTCCTTCCCCTCCGGCTGGTTGGATTTGATTCAAAGATCATCGACTTTATCTCTGGCGGCGGGACCGCGCTCCCAGTCATTACGAGTAGTATTTACATCCATGTCAACCGTTCGTTTTCTCGCTTCATGTTCTACATATTATTTTATATACTTATCTGTAGTTAAGCCGATTGAGAGGTTAATCTACTCCTTAGAATGCTAAGTTAGGTTAGGTTAGGTTAGGTTTGAATACCCGGGGAGGTCCACATGAACGACCGGGGCCCGTACTACATACATGTGGTCGCGTACCAAGTATGCTACGGACATTCCCCCCTTTCGAGTGCTATGAGAACCGGTCCTACTGCTGCTTTTCCAAAGTTTGTTCACTATTGATAGTATTAATTCAGACAATTTTCCTCTTAGTGTGTGTAATAAAAACTTAAAGTTAGAAGCAAAGTGATCGTAAACTTCTATTAGGGGCCGGGAAAAAACGATTTGAAGTTGTTTTGCTCGATGCCTGTTTTTCTACCTTTACTCGACGGGCAGGCCGGAGACCTCATCGAGGCCCTCGCGCGCATTGGCCCAATCGTTGTAACGCCTTCCGATATCCCCAATCTCCCGCAGAACGTTCAGTGCTTCGTCACTCTGGAAAATAAACCCGATGTCGACGTCGATCTCATCTTATCGTGGTTGAACAAGGGAGTAGAAAAGATTATTGTGCCACTCAACTTGGCGAAAGATATTATCGCCGCTGGCCTTCCATCAAATCGGCTTTCTCTTCTCCTCGATGTCGGAAACGTCAGTGCAGTAACGGACACTATACGAAACGGTGTATCTGGCGTCGTCCTCAAAGCCCCAGCGATTGACATCGACCTCGTTTCGTCAGTTGCCAAATTCTTCACCAACTCGACGATTTGCATTTTCAGCGGCATCCAATTTCCACCTACTATCTCTGACATACGAGAACTTCTTGCGATAAAGGCAGTTCCTGTCATTCCTACTTCCCAACTCACACTTTCACCCACAACCGCCGATCGCATTAACATTGCCGATGCATTCCTTGCAGCCCTTGTGTCTGACCGTCACGATGGGCTCTTTCCCACTGTTGTTACTTCCGAAACTGGCCATTCTCTCGGCCTCGTATACTCATCGGCCGAATCCGTGACAGAAAGTATAGTCACCGGAAAGGGTGTATACCAATCAAGGAAACATGGCCTGTGGAGAAAAGGCGAAACATCTGGAGCGACACAAGAGATTGTCCGTATCAGCATGGACTGCGATTCCGACAGCCTCGAATTCCGGGTCAAACAGCATGGTGCAGGTTTCTGTCATCTCAACCGGCAGTCGTGTTTCTCTGAGATTAGTGGGTTACCTGCACTCGAGAGTACACTTCGTTCGCGGCTTTCATCCGCTCCAGAAGGGTCCTATACAAGGCGACTGTTCAACGATCCCCTCCTTCTGCAATCAAAGATCATGGAGGAGGCAGATGAGCTTTGCCGTGCTGACAACAAAAGAGATGTTGCTTTCGAGGCTGCTGATCTTTTCTACTTTGCCATGACAAAATGTGTACAAGCGGGTGTTGGTATCAAGGAGATCGAAGAGTCTCTCGACCTCAAGGCGAAACGCATTACCCGCAGGCCTGGTAACGCTAAACCTCAATGGGTGAAACCGTCCACCACAGAACCTACACCTCTTCAGAAGGAGACACCAAAATCAGACGTCATTCGTATGCGTACAGCAGATCTGGCTGGTATCACGACTGTAGCACGCGCAGAACTCCTTAGACGCCCTGTCCTTAAGTCAGACGAGATGATGCTCAAAGTTAAGCCCATTATCGACGACGTCCGTGCGCATGGGGATGTTGCCCTTCTCGAGTTTACGGCAAAATTTGATAAAGCACGACTCACTTCGACCGTCGTTTTACCTCCCTTCGCGCCGGAAGCGATGCAAATGGATCCTGATGTCCGCGCCGCTATCGATCAGGCTTATCTTAATATTCGCAAATTCCACGAAGCACAGGTGGACAAAGAGACGCTTGTCGTTGAGACGATGCCTGGAGTTGTCTGCTCTAGATTTGCACGCCCTATTGCTCGAGTTGGTTTGTATATTCCGGGAGGCACTGCAATCCTTCCTTCGACGGCCCTCATGCTCGGTATCCCTGCGCAAGTGGCTGGATGCAAAGAAATAGTACTCGCCACACCCCCTCGAGCAGACGGTAGCATATCCCCGGAGGTGATGTACGTTGCTCATAGAGTCGGTGCTTCGGCCATCTTGAAGGCGGGTGGCGCTCAGGCGGTCGCTGCGATGGCTTATGGAACTAAGTCTGTCCCGAAAGTGGACAAAATTTTTGGCCCTGGCAATCAATGGGTGACTGCAGCGAAAATGTTGGTCCAAAATGACACTGATGCTTTAGTATCCATCGACATGCCTGCTGGACCTTCTGAAGTATTGGTGAGTGTGGTTATCAAACACTTGCTCATTCCTTAACCTGCGAAATCAGGTCATTGCGGATCATACAGCTAATCCAAGCTTCGTCGCGGCAGACCTCTTGTCCCAGGCAGAACATGGCGTCGATTCGCAAGTCATTCTTGTTGCCGTTGACCTTACCGTTGAAAAACTGGCAGAGATTGAAAGAGAAGTTGATATTCAAGCCAAAGCGCTTTCTCGATTGGACATTGTGCGAGAATCAATACCAAAGAGTATTATTGTCAAGGCTTCCTCGGTGGAGGAAGCCATTGCTTTCTCAAATGATTACGCTCCTGAGCATTTGATCCTCCATCTTGAGAATGCGCCGGAATGTGTAACGTGTATTGATAATGCAGGAAGCGTTTTTGTTGGTTCATTCACCCCTGAAAGGTGCGTAAGAAGATGTGCGAAATCCCCCACAATACTGATCTAATTATGTTGTCCAGTTGTGGTGATTATGCCTCCGGTACTAACCATACGTTGCCCACGAACGGCTATGCGCGTCAATTTAGTGGTGTCAACACCCAGTCATTCCAGAAACACATTACATCGCAACAAATCACGTCAGATGGTCTCAAAGGCCTTGGCCCGATAGTTGCAACTCTCGCTGACTGTGAAGGACTACAAGCTCATGCAAACGCTGTTCGTATTCGACTAAGTTCATAGTAGTAGAATCGTGGTATAACGAGAAAATAAACCCTGCTATATTTTGCGGCGCTGTTTTGCGAATTAGGAGGATTGAGGTCGAAAATATCTTTCTAAAGTACCACGATAAATTGAAGACAACAATAACTTTTCCTGGTCCATTATGGCATCACCCCGCAAACCTGTTGTCGTTGTTACTGGAGCTTCTAGGTTGCTTAAACCTCGCCTCTTGATCATATCTGATTCGTATTGTTTGATAGAGGAATTGGGTTGGCTGTTACAAAACTTCTTCTAAATAACTTTAACGCCCAGGTTGTCGCGCTTTCCCGGACCCAGACTCCGGAGTTGATTGCGTTGTCCTCAGACGATTTACTGATCGTGCCATGCGATATGTCAGTGTCTACTTCAAAACACCATACTCTTAATCATCTATTGTCATTAGCGCAAATGAATCATCCCTAAACGATGCTATAGTTCGTGCTGAACAAAAATACAAACACATCGATGGCCTTATTCTCAATGCAGGGATACTCGAACCCCTTGGACCCATTGGGGGTGATGCCTCGCTTTCTGCATGGAAGAACCACTTTGACGTTAACTTCTTTTCCCTTGTAATTGCTCTCAAAGCTGGACTACCTGCCTTGAGGAAAAGCGAATTGGGAGGAAGGGTGATTTTCGTGAGTTCTGGCTCTGCGGTCAAGGGTTCAATGGGTTGGGGTCCATACAGTGCGGGAAAGGCCGCCATGAATTCTTTATGCAGGTACAACATAGCGCAATTGTATCGTCATTTTCGCCATAACGCTTTTTTCAGAACAGTTGCGGAGGAGGAACCTACCATCATTTCTGTGGCCCTGCGACCAGGAATGGTGGACACCGACGTACGTTGTCTCCTCAATTCATATCATGACGCATTTTTTACTTGCAAGCAGATGCAAGTTACCCTGCGGACGAATGAAGGTTCATTCCTAGCAGAGAAAGATCATGAGAAATTTGTTAAGGCTCATCTCGAAGGCAAACTCGTCAAGCCTGAGGTTGCAGGGCACGTAATTGCTGCATTGGCACTTCGAGCCCAGTCTGCGCTCAGTGGACAATTTGTTTCATGGGACTCTGAAGTATGTCGACCGTATAGATCCGAGTAGAGTTAAATCGCATTTGGTGTAGAGGTATGCCACCATGGTTGTTGAGATGTCGGGTCTGAAATGAGCAATTATATACGATTTCAAAATCAGCATTCATCACTAGCGAGTTTGAGAAGGATGAACGCTAACAAAAATTCCGATATGTAGGAATTGCATTCTTTTAGGTCATATTTTTGCATTATTTGAGGTTAGGTTAGCTACACAAAACTTTTGGAATCGAAACATCAAAGTCGTTCAAAGCTCGAATATAAATCTAACTTCTTTAAATTGAACCCGCTTATCTGCTTGAATCATGAACCATGGAAGATATCCATAAGGTGGATGCTTTATTGTCCGACACCTTGACTCAATTGAACTTTCACTTGGAATCTCCTAAAATGGCTGATCATGGCTGCTATCAACCGTTGCGTCTGGTCAACACCGAGATGCCAGGACGCAAGGCAAAATCGGCGCCCGGTAGTCCCACTACTAAGAAACTCAAAAAACTATTGTGCGGGCTTGCTTGGAACATTATGTGAGTTATCTCGACGCTGGAAGTGACGACGTGTGGCGGTAGCTATTCCTTACGTAATTTAGTCCCTGACCAAACCGCGGGTTCCCGGATGCAAATGATCGTGTCCTGGACTAGGTAGCTTAGGATAATATCCCCCACCGTCATTCCGGCCACCATCAGGGTCTTACCACCATTCTGTCCTCTGAGCTAGATTTGAGAATATCTGCTCTAAATCAAATGATTGCGCTTATATATTATAGATCGAAGCTATAACTTATGTTTAGTTGCTTCTACAACTTGGATCAACGACATCGTTCAGTGAAAACCAGAGCTATTGCCTTATCATTGCCAGATGCCTATTTTTGGAAGGAGGTTGAGATGTGTCACACTTTGCCGCTGCTGCCGAGGCGGCGCTTCAATATTCTTGAGGGAGGGACACGACGGCGTTCGATGGAATGGTGAGAGCGGAGTCTGAAATGCCACTGAAGGTGGCTGACAAAGCGTGACAGACGGAATAGTGGTAAGACCCCTGATGATGGCCGGAATGACGGTGGGGGATAGTACTGGCGGATGCCTTGGTGAGTTTTGATATGACAGCCCCATGGAATCTGGGTTCATATCGCATACCTCAACGTTGTCGAATACCCTATAGCGACTGCCCCATATAACAAGATACCATGACTCCCTCAAAATGAACAAGTGATGAATTGAATTGCAACCACCTTAGCAAAATACTGACCTGTTGGGATATTTATTTCGAGATGTCTGCTGTCTGTTCTCCTTATCCAGAAAGAGGCATAAATTCCTACTGTTGGCTGTCTCCGACTCGGATTATTCCTTGAACACCCATTCCCATTATCTCTGAACAGGTTTGGTACACAACAGCTCTAAACCAACTCGGACGATAAGCTGAAAGTAAGGCCCAAGTTACGAGATTTAGAATAAATCGAGGTTTGTCTGGTTTTCGACCTGAGTGTTTCCAATTGTGTGAATTTTGTCTCGGAAATTTGGTGGCTGTACACTTATAATTAGTAAGCAGTCGCGGCAGCACATCCATGGCATCGCTTGCGCCCTATGGAGCATCAAACAAGGCCGGAAAATAGCAAAGCCCTTGTCCTGAGAGGCCATATCGCCGGCGAGGGTGGTTTGATAAAATGCAGTCTCGATTCGGGTATGGAAGTCATCGAGTTGAAGGAGGAAATCAAGCGCAAGAGGGCTAATCATGCCATTGTCAAGAAATGCGATACGGACCAGATAACCATATACAGACTCGGCGATCCAGACGTGGATTATTATGGATTGCATGTAAGGGCATGACCCTTGATTTATTGATCTTTGCTTATCTTTTTGTGTTTATCAGCATAAATGGGATCTCGCACAATATGAAAAACAAGACATACCTTGCTGTCTGTTGGAAGATACGGACGATCTCTGTGAAATCTGGTGTGATGCGGAGGTGTCCTCCGATAAGCGACGCCTTCATTTTCTGGTGGTACTTCCGGATATCTCCATTTCTTTTGACACAGGAGTTGGGCGGACGAGAGAGGAGGAGATTGGATACCTTGCCTCTAGTCTAGACGCCTGGTTTGCGAAACCCGAGGTTGCCAAGCCTCCGTCCACCCCGGAAACACTACTTGATTTTGGGAACAAGTTTCCTTTGCAGCAGTGTGATAGCATCATGCACAGGCTTCGGGATCGTATGCTCCATAGCTTTCGAGCCAAGTATATTAACCAGAAAGAATGGCGTAAACTCCTTGCGATTCCCATCATTGGCTCTGCTTCAGGCACCGGGAAAACAGCGATCTGTTCCCGTTTCCTCAGCTACCTGGCGGATCGAGCGCATGGGTCCAAGTCGTCTCTTTCGAGCACCTCCACTTCCACATCACCCGCCCATTCCGATCATAGTCTCATTCCCATACAACACTCAATTGTTTCATCATGCGAAGATCATCCTCCCAATATTTGGCATTTCCAGCCCATTGTACCCGATAATATCTGGAGTCTCGATCGGTTCAGCTCTTTCAGGGAAAAAGTTATTCAGTCCGCTAAACATAACTTGTATCTCAGCATTGACCTCCGAGATGAAGGCTATGTCACTCCTGAGTGGAAAACTTTCTTCGCTGTCAACCTTCTGGTTGCATATGCGACAAAAGATGGTACGGATGGCTGGGCCGAAGCCGACTCTCTCCTGGGGATATTCTCTCGATACGCTGATCCTGTTCACCTCGCTCTGCAGGTTCTTCGACGCCTGGAAGGAGAAAATATCATTATTATTCACCTTGATGAAACGCAGCAGGTGCAGCACAACAGACTCCAAGAGCTTGTTGGCAGTCTTGTCGCGGAAATGGGCCATAATGTAAGAGCAACAGTACCGTGGATTTTTCCTATCCTTTCAGGTCTGTCGCTCGAGAGGTTGCTGTGCAGCGGCCAGCTTTCTGGGGTTCGCATTGAACGCTACACACCGCCCGTACTTTCGGTTGATTCAATGCTGGTCATCCTCAGCGAAGTTTTGAAAGATGGAGCCACTGAGCTGAAAGTGCGCAGTCCTGATGGGCTGGTTCGCTTCCTTCACGATTTACGTGGTCCTACCCGCTTCTTTCAAGCCGCGCTTTACTTCATTCAGAACGAAAGCAACAAAGTCACAGTGAAACAAGGATGGAAAGGACTTGAAGGTCTGGTGTGCCGTGATGCGATTCGAGCGGGACTCGAGTCGATCGAAACTTACAGATGGGGTGATGTTTTTGATCTTGTTGCAAAGCTCGTGCACAACGAGCTCTGCAGCAACATCTCGCTCCTGACAGAAGACAATCAGCTTCTCAAGAGGCTCTTCCAACTCAATTATCTTGGTTTGGTAGTTGATGTCCAGGAAAAGTTCACAATCAATGGCAAATTGGAGCCATTGTCACGGCTATTCGAATACGGATGGGTCACCATCGTCGATGACGTGCGAGGCGACTGTACCGTGTTCTTGCCCTTCTTGACCCTCTACAAAGCTGCATCGCATGATCCGTATGCTCGATACCATCCCAGTCTCACCCCTCTCTGCAAGTCGATGGATTGGAAACTTGTCGAGACCGACGATGCTCGAATGCTCCAATACCGCTTGAATGAGCTATTGGATTCTAACAGAAAAGACAACATCTCTCTCTTCGATATTTTTGGCAACACTGGATGCATATTGAATATGCGAATTCAACTTCGCTCTTTTCTTGGTTATAATCCACTAGATGAACCAGTTGCCTCCCACAAGGCGCTCAAAGCACTTTGGGACAAGGAACAGGAGCCAACCGTTTATCTGAATGCTTCTATGGCTAACTTCGCTGATAGTTTCATGTTCATTCCAAATTCCGCATCCCCAGAACCACACGTTTTGTGCATACAATCAAAGTTCTTTCAATCAGAGAACCCCGCAATGGTATACAGCAAAGTGAAAGAAGAGTATGAGAAGGTCGCGAAGGTCTGCAAAAACTATTCCTTCACGCTCGTCATTTCCGCCGACCGGATCGGCGTACGGTGTCAAGGTTCAATCGACAAAGATCCTGTCATTCGTTCCTCTGTTTTGCTGCTGGACTCAATCGGATTTGAAAATTTTTATGGGAAGCCTTTGGCGACCCGGCGCAAGATTTTCGCCGGGCTTCTTCAATACCCATCCAAGCAAGCAAAAGACATCATACAATCTGCTGCAAGTCAGAAAGGGAAGAAGAAGGAATCATAATCACAACAGGCTGAGCAGAAATGAGTGTAAAAGTAATTTTTTTGTCCATTTAGCATGCACGAGGTGCCTTGCACCTATTTTGCATGGTACATTGACAGAGTATCTACTCTACGAGAGCTACGGGGGTCCATGCCCCCCTGCATATGTGGAGAATGAGCGGGCCGATGCTTCCCAGCACCGTTTTCAGCCATACTCCCCTGATAGTCCCTGAAACGGCTTCTGACGTTGGTTTGGCATGGCGTAGAGTATGACAAAAGCTTGCAAAGCAAGCATGGTCGAGACGAACGACTGGGCTTGGAATCCTGACCAGAGCTAGAAGAATTAGTAGTTGGATGGGTGTGCCTAGGGCCGTTAATATTTGAGAGATAGTAAAGTAAACTTATAAAGTAAATAAAATCTTCATAGTGAGTCGTGGAGCGGTCGTGCGGATGTAGGCATTCGGGGTACTCCCAGTGAGAAATGGATCTAGCCTGGTAAGGGAGGATCTGAAATCAGTCTAAATTTCTGACGAGGTAAGGACCAAGCGGAAATGATGAGCGAATTTTCGACTGCTACAGTACCCAGACGCTCAAGCATTGTGAACCTACTTGAGGTCTAACTTATGATAGCATTCTTTGATTGAGAATTAATTTTTGAGGAGATAGCATTTCGAACTGTCCATCTATTTTGGAGGAAGGTCCCTGAGAATATCAACAAGAACATCTCTGGAGTAGTTGAGTACAACATACACCAGACATTTCACGTTGTACGCAACTTGAGATCAAAGCTGTTTCAAGTACAAACTGAGCATATCAACTTACTCGGAGCGAGGTACGGGCCGAGTATTGAAACATTCTTCACGATTTCTTCAGAATATTTCATTCCATCTTTACAAGCCATGATTACGCCTTTAAGTAGCTCCTCCAGTGCGTGGTCGCCACCATGGTCGGATCGGTCATTGATAGTCTTGTGTTTTTCATTTACTATCGCCTCAAGCGGAGTTTGCTATCGAAGGATATTAGAGTGGAAGGCATGTCAAGGATAGGGACTCGAGAGCTGACCGTAGAGGACGAAAAAGAGAGTCGTGGACACGGGAACGCTGACCGATGATGAAAGACGAACGCGACGAAAAGACTATACGTAGTTTACGTAATTACGTAATGTACACTATGCACCTCTCGCCGCACCAACCCTTGACAAGACATTCAACTGTGCTATACATTTTCGTTGAAAAGTAACATTGTTTGCTTTGGAGGACGCAGATTCAGCAAGCTTCTCTGAGACGGTACAGAACAAAACCATTGCAAAGGGAAAGTTGATCTATGTACTCAGGTTTTTCGAGTTTTGCTTTGTCGTTCGATGGGTCACGGAGTTCAGCAAGGCCATCATGGTCAAGATCGCATGAGTGAAACTGCACAAGTAGGAGATGCGATCAAACATGTGATGCGTGAAGCACTTCTCAGGGATTGAGGAGCCAGTCAAGGCTAACCCTGACCAAAGTACTGATTCTTCTCCTTGTATACAATACAAGAGTGGTAGAAATAGAGCCAGGAGAAAGCATCACCGACTTGACATCTATGAACGTCGGCATCGAGCAATCCTCAGTAAAAGGCCAGCCTCAGAGCTTGCGAGCAGATCATGATTACGAGTACCGCAGTGCAGAGTAGCAGAGCAAGGTGGGAAGGAACGTTAACGGCAGATGTCTCCGGATTAAGCTTGGGGTTCCGGCGCAAGCCAGTCGGCACCGGTAGAATACTGTAGGGTGGGTGACATACGATTCCCCATGTAAAGGGCGGATTACACACACACACACACACACGAGTACCTCCGCGATGCCGGGCTTGCCGAGGAGTCACTTACTTTTAAAATAAACCCATTGTTTGGTCTGATTAGTATCCGCGATGCCGAAGATAACTGACTTCGTAAAAATGAACACAGCTATTAGCATCTCCTTCGATGAGACATCACATTCGATAGAGCTGAAGATTTTGATTCTAAAACTTGTGCTCGTCAAGAAGAGGCCATGGTATGCGTAAGTGAGAAGACAGCGGTGAGCTTTGCTCAGGCAGTGGAAGAGGTCAGGTCATCGGTGGGCAACGACAAAGTATTTTGGCAGTGCCGTACAGTGCCGTATTAGATAATGACGTAGAGATCAAACAAACAACTAAACAAGCGGAACTCGAAGTGTTCATTTTACACTCTTCGGCAAGCCCGGCATCGCGGATATCAGACCAAACAACTAAACAAGCGGTCCTCGCAGGGCCTATGAAAACGGCTGTAATTTCTATGTTGATTTCTACCAAGGTCACTCAAAGTCATGCAAGATTGGATGAGTATGAGTGTCGTCTACCTTAGCTATCTGGACAAAGGGTACGTAGTTTATATAGTCCCGGAGAGTACCCGGTTGTAAAGATAACGGAACGAATAACCACAAGTTTAAGCTGTACGAAAGTAATGGGTAGCAGTGATGAGGCCTGAGGAGTACTGTCGTCACAATATCAAGACACTCTGAAGTGCAATTCTAACTTCGCAAAATTTACTATGTATTCTTTACATAAAGCTTGGCAGATGCATATAAGGGATTTTCCGTACAAGTGTTGTACGATACAGTATACAACCGCCTTGTCATAGATCATCGATCATCTCCGAACAATGTTATGCATCGACGTTCATCATCACTTCTTTCCAGCTGATTTAAACAAGGCTGCCTCAAACCTGAAAATGGGATGGAAGACTCCAGTAGGGACTCTTCCTTGGAACCCTGAGGTCAGCATAAAGGCGATGGACATGTCGGGCATTGACCTAGCCATCCTCTCCCTCCCGGCACTCTCTATGGGATCTGTATGCGAAGAGAACCGTAATCAAGCAAGGCAGCGAAATATGATGATGTCCTCAATCGTTTGCGCTTACCCCACGAGATTTGCATTTTTCGCTTGCATTCCGTTTCTAGATGATGTCGAGGGTAAGCCTATACATCAACTCAATTGCTATCCTACCTCTCTGCTCTTGCCACTAGGTGTCCTGCAGGAAATTTCATACGCCTTGGATGTACTACATGCAGTAGGGGTATCCATGTCGTCTTCTTACGGTGCCAGTTCCAAAGCAAGTGAGGACACCTATGAGTGAAAGCGAGTACCTTCTCAGATTTTACACAGAATACGTTGGGGATGACCTATACGATCCAGTGTGGGCTGAATTGAATCGCAGAAAAACCGTGGTCTTCCTCCATGGTTCTCAGGTGACGTCCGACCCAGACCCTCACCCATTTCTCTGCATTCCAATTTCTCAGGTGCAATTCATCCATCCCCTTGTTCGAATACACTGCTTATGAATCTTGGGACACTAGGTTCCACATGAGACCTTCAAAGCAGCAGCTCATCTCGTGGTTACAGGACGCAAGAGAAAGTATCCTGAGGTCGCAATTATTTTGGCCCACCTTGGGGGAACCACGCCAATGCTTGCGCCACGTATCGCTGTCCTTTCCAATCACATGGGTTGCTCGCTGTCAGCCCAAGAGATTCTGGAAGATTTCAGGAGTTACTACTACGAGACGGCATTGAGCTCATACGGTCCAACCCTTGAATGCATGGATACGCTCATACCTCCGAATCAAATGTTGTTTGGAACCGACTTTCCAGGTAACAATCAGGTCGAATGACAGAACATCGAGATTGATACGCATTTGCCTTTCCAGCTGTTAGTGTTGATATGGCAGAGTGGTATACGAAGAATCTCAAGGAACACTACCTCAAAGATAATGATAGACTTAAGATGGTACTGGGAGGCAACGCACTTGCTTTGTTCCCGAAATTAAGGGATCGACATCTGTATTGAAAACAAGGATACTTTAGTATGGACAATATTAGGGTATAATGAAGGGGTATGTTTGGGCTAATGACAGACGATCAGATGTCCTCTCGAATCCAGCAGAAGATTTCCAGATGACCGCGTGTTCCAGGTTTCAAAGCTTGTCCATGAGACCCAATGGGGTCGAACCACAAACCTTCTTTTACTCCGTGTGATGCAAGATAACGCCTGACACGCTGTATATATCAACCACACTCAGTAAGACTATTGAAATAGGCAGCAGAAACGCACTTCAGAGCGAACGATGGAATCTTGCCCTCCAAGAAAGAAAATGGCTTTTGTCGGATCCCGTGCGTTTGGTATATCCTCAAACCAGAGCGTATTCGAGGCCCAGTCAAAATGTCGCGCAAGCATGTTGACTACACCAACTTCTGTTGCAACAAAGTAGCGCATCAAGACTTCCATCGCCTACCATGGAGTAAGTCATAAATCAGATACGTTGACAGGGGGACTTGCTGTTTCTGGATGACGATATAAGAAGTTGTAACATACGTCTATGACAGAAATGAACAATTCCGATTTTTGTTACTTATCGAGTTGTAGACATACCGCCTTCCCAGGAGCAGAAAGTGACAGGATCAACAAAACAGGAGCGGCCTATCATTTTGTGATAACTTTTCAACATCCACGCATGGATATATGACCCACTACATAATTGCGAATTAGTACAAGGGTCAAAATTGATTCCAGACGCCTTACTTTGAGTGACTCAGCATGGTAACGCCTTTCCACCTTTTTCCGACCAACGATTGCGCAATTTTCTTTTCTTCTTCAGTGTCGTTTCCGTCATCTGGATCGTAATGTACCCAGCCGAGTTCAACTAGCAAGTTGGCGAGATGTTCTGCGGTTTTGTATCGTGTCATAGGTTCGAGGAATTTGGAGTGAAAGATATTTTGGCTAATTTGAGGTTGAAGTAGGACAAGGACTGGGCGATCCAAAAACTGGTGCAAAAATTGCTGAAGGAGGTTGTTGTACATGAGTAAACCCACTCCCAGGCCATGAACAAAGATTAGAGGGCGCGGTCCTGTGACAGGATCCCATTGCTTTGGAGTGCGGATAAGATATCTGGGTAATATCGTTCTTTGACTTCAGTACTGATGTTGTAAACATCTAGCACGCACTCTAAACCGTTGTCATGTTTAAAACGGACGTTCCAAACATATTGCAACCACTTTTTGAGGCTGAGATTGGTTAGGAAGACTACCAAATAGAACGTGAAAGGACGCAAGATAACATTGGCTCTGTCCAAAGTCATCCTCATAGTTTTGATAGATGGGTTAGAGCCTTCTTCAAAAATACACCCGCAACGCTTCTGGAGAAGGTCAAGCGCACCTGTCATAACAGCCTGCTGGGAGGCAGTCAGACTTTCGTAATGGGGCATGTCTGCATTATAGATCGACCAATAAAGCCATTGTCGGACTTGATGGAGCTTGATGGATGACCATGTCGCGTTGCCGAACCAAGGTCGCAGGGCGTTTCGAAAATCGATAGCACGTGGATCATCAAATCCAAGCTGGACAATGTCTTCGTGGGGGCTGCATGCCCGACGTGACTCCTCGTCTCCGCCATCTGCTGGAAGGTTGGCGAGACCTGACTTAAGTAGTCTCTTGAATGCAGCCTGGATTTCTTCAGGGTCGCCGGGGCCACATGGTGCTGGTCGCGAAACCACGCGCCAAAGGTAACATTGATATAAACTAAAGGAGGCCTGGAGTTCCACGTTAGGCCACGTTGTAGAACCATTGCAGATCTATTGACCTCACAAAGCGCAACGACGAAAAGGCATTGAGTCGCCGACGAAAAATTCAACAGACACCAGACTTGACCAGTTCCAACAACGTATAGCAGGTACAGCCAAGAGAAAGGAATGATCGAGCATAATGGGAAGACAATGCAGAATAGCGCAATATGGTACGACAGAGAGCGCTGGCGACTGGGAACAGGAAGTTCAGAAATATCCATGAACTACAAGAAAACTCTCAAAAAAGTACCAACTACATACTTATGGCCATATGTCCAAGTGAAGAAAAATCTTCCAACCGATCAACCTTAGCACGTGAGCGCGATTCTGGCCACGTGGAACGAAGAGTTTCTATCTATACATACTCCGTAACTTAGTGATTTTATCTTCCGTCCCGAAACCCGAATTCTACCTTCTCCATTCCATAACCGTCAACATTCGTGATGTTGCGCAACGCCCTTTCTGCTGTTGCTCGTCCTCTTGTCGCTCAGTCTGTTGGTACATGCTCTTTCTCGTTAATTGTTTTCCTGATGTCGTTCTTTAGAGGTCCTATGCTACAAACATCCCCGGTAGCTTCCCGAGTGTTGCCCATAGGGTATGTGCTATCTTGCTATTGTGTCTAAGCTTCTCATCAGGATACATAGCCAACGACTAAATACGGTGGCGTCTATACAGTCTGTCTCTTTGGTCTTTCTTTTTCTCCCGAGTGCCGATTTTACCCGCCTCTAGGTGACCCTCATTCCTGGCGACGGAATTGGTGCAGAGATTACCGACTCAGTCAAGGAGATCTTTGATCATGTTAATGCTCCAATTGAGTGGGAACAGTATGATGTTTCTGGAATGTCTTCTTCTGGCGAAGCCCTCTTCAAGCAAGCTATGGAAAGTCTGAAGCGCAACCGAGTAGGCCTGAAAGGTAGTTTCATATCCTCTCTACGTGTCCCAGTCGAAAATCTTACGTGAACCAACTCGCTCAGGGATACTTTTTACCCCAATATCACAATCTGGCCACATCTCATGGAATGTTGCCATGCGCCAACAACTCGACATCTATGCCTCAGTTGTTCTGTGCAAGTCACTCCCCGGTTTCCCCACTCGTCACTCTAACGTCGATTTCGCCATCATCCGTGAGAACACCGAGGGTGAATACTCAGGCCTTGAGCATCAGAGCTATCCTGGTGTCGTAGAGAGTTTGAAAGTTTCCACGCGCGCAAAGGCCGAGCGCATCTCTCGCTTTGCTTTTGACTTCGCCCTGAAGAACAACCGCAAAGTTGGCTAATGTTCTCTTATGCTCAAACTCAACTTACCCCTTTCATAGAAAGTGACATGTGTGCATAAAGCCAATATCATGAAGCTTGGTGACGGTCTTTTCCTGAACACTTTCCGTCGCGTTGCTGAAGAGTACAAGTCCTCTGGTATTGAGTCCAACGACATGATCGTTGACAACACGTGCGTTGCCCGTTGGCCTCGGACCTAAAATGTCCTGTCTTAGACGTCTTTCTAAGCTCAATGCAACTTGTTGCACGACCTGGCCAATTCGATGTCATGGTGATGCCCAACTTGTACGGTGCCATCGTGTCTAATATTGGTGCTGCTCTCGTTGGTGGTCCTGGTATCGTTCCGGGCTGTAACGTTGGACGGGTTCGTATGCCACAATTGTTATTTTGTCGTCTAATTTCAGTTATTTCGCAGGAATATGCACTATTTGAGCCTGGATGCCGTCATGTCGCTAGCGACATCATGGGTACCAATCGCGCCAACCCGGCGGCTATGATTCTTAGTGCGACCATGATGCTCAGGCATCTTGGGTAGGCATCCACAAGACAGCCGTTACCCTTTCATTCTAATATGTTAACCTTCACAGCCTTGACTCCATCGCCAACAGCATTGCTACGGCAACTTTTGACGTCATTAACTCGGGAAAAGTTCGCACTGCTGATATGGGTGGTATGTTCCCCCTTCAAATACCTGAAATGAACTATTGAGCCAATTTCTGTGTTAGGTTCTGCTACTACTTCCGAGTTTACTTCTGCAGTCATCCAGAAACTGTAGAAGATTGATGATGCAAGTTACATATACTATATGGGCTGGGTCTGTAGATGACATAGAGTATATTAAGCTATAGCCTGTGTAACTACCCGATTGTTGGATAGATATTATGTGCCAATTTCATTGCCAGGGTCAGGACCAGCACTGTCATAGTCAAAATCTTCATCCAGAGCAGCTTCATACTCTTCTAAAGAAAGATTTGCCCTTTTCCGTTTGGGAAGGTCATCATCTACTATCTCGTCTTTGACTCCGACGATATTCTCTGGGCTGACGACATGCTCCCTGGCAGACTTCATGTCCTTTCTTAAATCCAGAATAGTTGAACATTTGACTTCAGACCTTGCACCCCATCGGTCGACAGTAGGTCGAAACTGTGTATATAGCCCCCAAGCCAAACCATTGAGATCTTCAACGTTGAAACTGCTTGCGAGGAGTCTTAAAGCACCGGATATGTGAGGGGTGGTCTGACGGAAGGCGCGAGATATATAAGAAAATGCAGGGCTAGGTTCTGCAGGCATCCCATTAGAGAGTGCGCGCCATTGCTGCGTCTGTGTTCGATAGAGAGGTCTGGAGAGCTGATCAGAGAAGGTGGCGAACATCCACCGATGCTTACCCACATTCTGTACAGCAAGATCATGCATCATGCAGATTTGTGAGCCTTAGGAAGCATTTGAACAGACAAACGCACCGTCTTCCCATGAATTCAATATAGGACTGAGAGCCACCCCCAACAGCCTCCATGTCCGATCCCTTCCCACTTTCATAGATTCCAAGAGACAGTCCTTTGGTTAAAGCGTTCATCTCTGTGTACACAGATGCTGTGGACGCCGGTTAGTCCGTGCTGAGACCAGACTAAAAAAGATCTAGTTGACCGATGCTAAGTGCTTCCTCTCGACGGAATCCAAGCCGTTCAGCCACGGTCATTGCCCAAAGTGTCATGAGAGGAGCTCGGTTGACCACAGTCATCTTTTTCATGAGAATCTGTGTTTTTCAGGTCTTATTTTTTATATACTGAGGATAAAGACAGACCTCTTCATCCACTACTTCCCCAAAATCTAAACTACCATAGTTAGCTGCCTCGTCGGTAGGGCCTTTCGGGAGGAACTCGTTGATATCGCCGGGTCTCTTGCGTTTGCGATTTGGAGGCTTAATCTACATACCGCGATTGAAGGTTGCGAATATGAAAAATAGCCGCCAGGACGTACTGCAGCCTCAACGGCGCTCGTTGTAGATGACCTGTCTTCAGCCTTCTCAAGCTTCTTGCGTGGATCAGTTGGCAAGTATTCGGACTTGCGCAGCGCAGATAAAATGGCTTTTCGATCGTCCTTACTATTGATACCAGCAGAAATCAACTTTCGGTCGTCCAGCTGCGCAAGATGCGCAGGCGTATTGAATTGTTTATATCTTGGTTACATGAGAGGGGCTCTTTTAGAAGATACACATACACTGCCTACATGGTCGCTGAGAAAGCCATGGCTTTGGGAACAGGTACATTGTTAGTTGTGAAGACCTTGATAAACTTGGGAAGTGGAATTTTGACATTCTCGGTCATGATGCAGGGTCAAGGCGCGTTCGATCGAAACCAAATACGTAGATTATGTAAATAAAAATCATTCTATCTACAGTTCACCCACTTTTGCGTTTCTTCATGTCCCCCTCAATGAGTTATTCTCCAAAGCCAAAGGAAGAGCCTGATTACGAGCCAGAACTTGACGAGCTCCTCAATGAGGACTCTGACTCAGGCGACGAGAATCCTAATAACTTCAAGATTCGTGGGGCACTACCAGAATATACGGAGACCAAATTGACGATACGACAGTTACATGGTACGCAGTTTCGCGTTTTCTATCGTAAGTCATCCTTATAGTAGCTTGAAAGATATGATACACGACGGTGGCATTGATTTGGAGCCTTCATACCAGCGAGGCAGGTAATTTCTCAATTCTCTATAGCCGCTCTCCATTGAACTTTCTCGTTGCTACAGACGTTGTATGGACCGAAACCAAACAAACGTTCCTTATTCATTCCCTCTTTCACAACTACTATGTCCCGCCAATTGTATTCGCTGTGCATCCTGCTGAAGACGATCCAAATGAAGAGGTTCGGGTATGTGTCGATGGCAAACAGGTGAAAAAACCGCGTTCATGTTCTTTTTTTCGTATCCTCAATGTTTTTGGGTAGCGTTTGACCTCGATACAGAAGTTTTGCGACGGCCAAGTAAGTCATATTGTCCTATTGTCCGTATCCTCCTATTTATGTGTCCTCATGCGTTTGGGCTTAGATTCCTTGTAGGTGCCAAGATGTGATACGTAAAACCATACTGGGGCTCAGTTCTAATAGTTAAGGATCCAAAGTCGAAGAAACAGTGGTGGTTCACACTTCCACAGTCTTCGCGAACTGTTAAAGCGGAACTACCAGAAATCCATCGGGAACGATTCTTGGAGCACCTTCTGACTTGTGGTGAGTACCAGAAGACTTACGAGCGACAAAATTCCGATGTGTCTCAGTGGAATATCGTAATTTGGCTCCTGGAGCAGAACATGAGGTTTTTCAGAGGGTCCAAATGGGAATGATCCTCACCGCTGCAGGTATTGATGCTTTGTGACGACCTCCAACCATATTCTGAGACATTCTAGAAAAATTACAGGCATTGTCTTCACCGTGGGCGCACTGGATACGAGAATTAGAACGACGACACGTCGGAGTGGAAGGTGGTCTTGCTACCGTCCTTGAATGGGATACCAGACGAGGACGTGATTTCCAGAACATTGCATACTTTGTCTGCTGTTGTGACTTTCTGCCTGCTAAGGAGGAAATCCCTACTGCAACGAGTATGATGAAGTGGATTGAACGCGAGGATCCCCCAACTGAACAGTTCAAAAACGACATTCGGGATGTTCTAGTAGATTTTTGGAATATCGGCAACGACAAAAATTTGAGCTACGGGCTCAAAAACATTGGTAGCCGTCTTGCCCCTGTAGAATTCATCTTCGTTGGTAAGTAACTTTTTTGTAAGCTTCTTCGAGCTGAACACCCTCCAGGAGTTTTACTGTTTCTAATGCGAAGGAAATCCATGGAGGAACGTGCCAATGCCATCACAGCCCTTCGCAAAGGCATTCGAGCAGAGTATACAGACATCCGTCTTAACAGCAAAGTTTGTAAATCTATGTGGGCCCTCATTCGTCAGGTTCAAAATACTTCGAAATCTACTTCTCAGAGCCAGCACGATCTGAAGGGAAAGAGAAGGAGGCAGTATGATGACGAGGAAGATGACGAGTACAGGCCGACGCCCCTCGCTGGTCTTGGTGGAAAGTCGGCCCACACGCGATCAAAGAAAAAAACTGTCCTTTCTTGATACTTTGAATACCTTTGGCCAGGATAATATTACCGTTGTACTATACGATATAGTTTGACCCAACAATTTCTAGAAATCTTCAAGTTGTCGACTTGGCTCATCCACTATATTGAGTCCTTGCAGTGTACCATACACCATCTGTGTCTGTCGTCGCCCTCGAAAATCTGAGCAGAAGCTTGTCCCGCTCTTTTGAGTCGACTGCAATGTCACTCAGGAACGGAGTTATATCCTTTACTTTCCATCGAGGACGGGTCAAAAATAGGTCAGCAAAGCGACGAGATGGGTCAACAGGTAAGGAAGATGCTGGGAAATAAGTGATGTTCTTTGGGTCATCGAGAGAGAAGAGATAGTTTCCCTGAAGTACTCAACGTTTTTGAGTGACATATTCGAGTAAATACCTAAATGTCTCACCGAAAGAAGGTCAAGGTTAACATTAGATGTAAAAGTATCGCCGACCAATAACTTCCATTTGGCAATGAGTTCATCTTGAGATATGGGCTGATGCTGTTGAAACAAATGAAGGACTGTCATAAGCCAAAAATCTCGACACTTACTCGATGATGCCTGAGGATACCTAGTCCGATTTCCTTTATCAGAGCGCCCACATTCATTTTCCAGTTTCCATCTTCGATTTCTCCAAACCAAGACATGATCTGGGTTGAAATCCATATCGGCACTTGATGGTCGTCGGCAAGCGATGAAGACATCGCTTCAACAGAAGCCGACTCGTGTGAGAGAGACAGAGCGACAAGAACAGTCAAGAACAATTCCAATAGGTGATCAAGGTATGTCGGTGCGATGGGTCGAAGTTCGCCTGTCCAAAAAATGATGGGACTCTTCAGCAACTAAAGATGAGACCCACCATGTACAATAAGAATATGCCTGTCCCTCAACCCACGATCCAACTCCATTTCACTGGCCTGAATTGTCTGGAGCGCGTAGTCATAGGTAACCTTCTGAAGGAAGATGTCAACGAAAGCTTCACCTGCATCCTGCGGCTGTCACACTCACTGTCGCGTCCGTTGTTTCAGCATGCCCATCGTCGTCATCCTGATCCCCATCATATTCTTTCCCTCTTAACAGCGCGCTTAAAGTGTGCAGTTTTGGTACTGCAGGGGTCAATTCTAGGAACTCAGTGACCTGGTCGCGTATGACCACTGCGTCGTCCGCAAAGTCCAGAGAAGACGCGTCCGGAGGTGGAGTGACCACAAGAATAGAGTTAGACAGAACCACAGATCGCACAGAAAACGTTTTGTTGGCGGTGCAGAGAACTGCATCCTCTCCGCTTTGTCCCTTGATCATGAGGCTAGAAAGAGCGATAAGCAACCCGCGGATGAATTGGAATATAGACCTGCCGAAGAGGAGTCGATGAGTCAATAGCATTTTCGACGAGTTTGCAAAGATCAGGAGGTAGTTCAAGGAGTTTGTAGGCACCAACGTCGGTGGACGAGGAAGGGGAGAAACAGAGGTCCATGTACAACGCGACGGATCACGGGGCCATCTGGACGGCCTATGACGGCATTCACAATACCAATCAATAAATAGAACGATGGGCATGCGAATCAGTTAGCTTATAAGTTGAACCCACTTCACCCAGCCGTCATTGCAGTCCCACCATGCCTGACGTCGAGAAACCGCAGCAAATCCCCCTCCCGGTTATTGGTCTTCCACCAAAGCGCTTCAACCACAGGAACAGATTCTTTCGCTTCGTCGCCCTTGTCCTTCTCGTTTTATTGGGCATAAAGGCTACTGTCTTTCCACTTAGAATTGTCCATCGGCATCCATTGACTCCTTCGCCTCATCATCGTCTGAGTGACGCCGAGCGCGATGAACTCTTTCTGTACGTTTTCTGTGTCATGGATGCTACAGACGTGGAGTCGCTCAAATTGTTTTGTTTCAAGCTCTGTTCCTAGCTCTGAGAGTGCACTTGCTGCATCTCGCGCTTATGCCACTCACCCTCATCTTGCTGGCTCACCCGCAGACTTCGAGGATGCAAAAGTCCTCCTCAAGCTTTTTCAAACCGAGTTTGGTATTGAAAAGACTGATTCTATCTTCTCTGCAGGCACCCCCGAGTCTCGCAATGCAACCTTGCTTCTGACTTCTCCTTTTGCAACCAAGCCCTCTGCTTGGATTGACGTCTACTACCCTGTCTTGAATACACCTCTCAACCGTAGCCTTCAGATCCTTGGTGAAGATGACTCTACAGTATGGGAAGCTGATCTCGTTGAAGACGGCGACCCATTGGACAGGGATGCCTCTACTTATAAGAATTCAGTCCCCACCTGGCATGGTTTAAGCAAAGATGGAGTTGCCGAAGGTCACCTCGTGTATGCGAACTATGGAACTAAGGCTGTGAGTCCAGCAAGATTTTATTGTGTAATTTCACCAACTAGTCATAAAGGATTATGATGAACTTGTAGCAGCTGGCGCTGATTTGATTGGAAAGATCGTCATTGTTCGTTATGGTGCTGTCTTCCGCGGTCTTAAGGTTTATTCGGCGTGCTCGTTTCTGTAACTACAGTAATTTTTTCGCAGATTAAACGCGCTCAAGAACTTGGTGCCATTGGTGTTTTGATTTATTCAGATCCGCGAGATGATGGCTACGTCACCGTTGAGAACGGTTTCGCTCCTTACCCTCATGGGCCCGCTCGTAACCCTACTTCTGTGCAGCGCGGAAGTGTACAGTATCTTTCCTCCTACCCTGGAGACCCTACTACTCCGGGATATCCTTCCTACGAACACGCTCAACGAGAGGAGGGCACCAACATACCCAAGATCCCCAGTCTACCTATTTCTTGGGAAAACGGTCAGAAACTCTTGAAAGAAATTGACGATTTGTACATAGTAGGCGAGCATGGGAGAAGAACCTTGAGCGGGAAGGCCAGCGCGTCGAAGATCAAACTTGTTAATCACGGTGCGATGCATGCCTAACCATATATTGTTTGACTTATTTTCGGATACTTGAACAGTGGACACGAAAGTTACTCCTATCTGGAACACAATGGCTTCTATTCCTGGCCACATCAAGGATGAGGTGGTTATTCTTGGTTGCCATCGTGATGGTATGCTATTTGATTGACAGTACATAACTATTACACGCTTCTGATCTACATTCTAGCTTGGGTTCTCGGCGCTGCTGATCCCACAAGCGGAACAGTTTCCCTTCACGAGATAATTCGAGGTTTCGGAGCCCTTCTTAGAAATGGATGGAGACCTCTGCGAACAGGTATGCAAAGAAATTGAAGGGAGGGTTTGAAATATTTATTTACCTTGTCGACTAGTTGTGTTTGCCAGCTGGGACGCCGAAGAAGTAATGTACATTCTTCGTTCCACGTTTCAGAGCTCTTATCTAGTCTTCTAGTATGGTCTGGTTGGAAGTACCGAATGGGGCGAAGACTTCACTGATTGGATCTCCAAGCATGCTGTGGCGTACCTGAATACCGACACTTCTGCATCTGGTTCACGCTGGGGAGTCAGTGCCTCGCCATCTCTCGCAAATCTCATAAAGCAGGCCGCCCTCAAGGTTCCGCATCCGACAATTGAAGGGAAGAATCTGTGGGATGCGAAAAATGACGAGGGCCCATTCAAGCCCACAATCAACTTCACTATTGACACGGAGTTTTTGGAGTCATACACCGCCACACAACAAGAACTGCGCGCTTACAAGACCGATATCGGCCCTTTGGGAAGTGGAAGTGATTACACCGTATTCTTGCAACACATCGGTGTACGTAGAATGTGATTTTTATTGAAGATTTTTACTGATGTGGTTCCGCCCTCTAGGTGGCAAGTTCTGATGAAGGATTCAAATCTACACTCACTGACGCTGTCTACCACTATCATTCCATCTATGACAGTCAGAATTTTCAGGAGATCTATGCCGATCCTGGTTTCCACCGTCATGTATGTTCTTTGAGAAAGTAATCCGGAGTTCCTCGGTCAACCTTTTCTTGACAGGTAGCAGTTGCGAGGCATATGGGTCTTCTTGCCCTTCATCTGACCGATTCTTTCGTCGTTCCTTTGAACACCACGCAATACGCATTCGAACTAGATGATTACCTTGATAAGTAAGTGTATAAATCAGGAACATCTAAGATCATAAAATCTCACTTCTTGCTTACAGAGTTTCCGCTATTCAATCTGCTTCGTCATCAAATCTCGATACGCTCGATTTTTCCAGGCTGTCCCAAGCAATTAAGAAAGTCCAAGCTGCCAGTCGCGCGTTGGACAAGAAGAAATTCAAAGCTGAGAAGGACTTCAAACACATCTTGCGCAAGTTTCATCGTCACCACTCGCCTCATCGTCACCATTGCCACAAGCCTTCTTTGTTCCTGCGACGGGTCAAAGACTGGATCAAAAGCATCTTTGGCGTCAAGCCTCACAATTACCAGAAAGTCCCAGAACACGAGGAACATAATGCTTGGACCAGCTTATTGGAAGTAGATGGAGAAGACGTGCGTGCTGTTTCTCCGGAACATCTTTGGTCCGACTATAAGCTCGACCATTATCATGTACCATCGCGCCTGCCCAAGAAATTTAAGAAGCTTATCAAGGCTGCGAAACGCATTGTGAAGGTCAATAAAAAGATTATAGCGTTTGAACGTGGATTTATATCAGAGGGTGGCATCAAAGATAGAGAATGGTATAAAAACCTTGGTGTGGCTCCAGGAAAGTGGCTTGGTAAGTCTTTCGAGTCCAGACTTTACTTAACTCAATCACTGACAATACAACAGGATACGGAGCGACCACCTTCCCTGCTCTGACTGAGGCTCTAGCGATTGACAGAAATGTCACCCTAGCAGCTTATGAAGCAGAACGCCTTGCCGTTCTCCTAGAAAAACTTGCGGATACTATCAAACCTTAGTGATTCGAATGTGTAAAAAAGCCTGAGCTTTGAATCAAGGACAATTACTTTTCAGACGCGGGTCCAAAGTACCCATACATGTTTGTTTTTCTGCAAGGAGAATGCTTGAGCCGTTGCAATTGCATACACAACCATAATTTTGAATTCATAATGAGAAGGCCACACAAGGCTCACTTCGAACATCATCGACGCGGACAGAAGATGTCCCATATCACAATTTCACAATCAGATGCTCAAGAGAAATGACCCGGAAGCTCCGCGTGGTACATTGAGAAAAGTAGTCATCATGTTTAACAATATTCTCACCATGATTATAGTATACAAAATCATAGAACTAACTTCGTGAATGGTGTAGCGTCCAAAGCATCAGAGACAAGAATATTCCATGTGCATATGAATACAATGGTGGGTAGCAATAACGTACTTTGTGTATAGACCAGATGGAAATACCGTCACACCGTACTGCGAAGGCGTTCCCATGCACTCTGGTGTTCGGAGACACAATGCTGGACTAGTTCTTCACTCGTCGCATTGATAAAAGGCTTCGGTTCAGATGTGTAACCAAGTCTGAAACGAGCACTAGAACAACGCCTAAGCGCAAGAACGTGAACTTCTGACATGTCTGCTTACATGCATAGTTTGCAGAGCTTCATTTCCGCGTTCTCTTCATCATCATCGATGAGGGCTGGTAAGCAGTCCTCTACTAGTCGAAGACCATCCGGTCCAACCCGAATCTCTTCATCTTCGCTTTCTTCAGGGTCTTCCTCCGCTGAGACTACAGGTATTTCCACTGTATCTCCTGCCGGCTCGGCAGAGCTGCCAACATTCTTTTGTTCTCCTTCCTCGAGCCGTGGCTTTTTGGGAGTCGGCAATTCCTCTACATTCGATATGATAAGACTGGGACGCTTCAGAGACTCTACAGGCGGAGTTGAAACAATGGTAACAGGTGAAGGGTCGTCGATAGTACCATTCGTCGGCGTTACAGCTTCACAAGGTGTTGCTGGGCTCACTGATTCGTGAATGTTATTCACAGGGGTATTCATAGATCCAAACGAAGGCTTCTGTTCTTCATTGCTGTTGACGTCAACGCTAGAGGGATCGCTTATTGTATCCTTAGGCATAACAGTGATCGGCTTCTTCACAGGGAGATCCGGTCGCGATATTTGGAGAGCTGAAGGTGCTATGAAAGCAGGAGGTTCCGTAAGCCGCGAGAAACTAGGAGGGAGGGAATATTTACGCGAAGGAACAATGGAATTTGGTACAAGACGGGATTTTTCGAAGCTGGGCTTTTCAACTGCATGTGCTAAATGGAATGGATGTCGTTGAGATATTGGTGGGGCGCTCAATGGAGCAGGTAGGCAATTGACCACGTTCCGTTGGTTGATGTTCTCTATCTGGCCAATAGCGACTGATGTGCTTACAGACAGGGGCAATGGCGTAGCGAGTGACGAACTCGTTGACGGACCAAGTTGAGAAGATGCCTGCAACCTTGATGTTCTTGAGATGGAACTTGGGAGATCGATGTCTTTGTCAGTATCATGGTGACGGATAATGTTTCGGGAATGGGTCTGTTGAGTGTTGGGTAGAGTAGGAGTCTGGGAAATTCGGCGAGTCAAACATTTAGGAAAGATGCAGAATCAAGAGATTTTACTGGTTTACGAGCATAGTGCTGGTCTCCCTTGGCAATTTGCCTGGGCTTCAGGAAGTCCTATTAGATAAGGACCTCAGTATTGTAAATAGCCTAGAACGTACGTGGTGATTGGGAACTAGCGAAATTATCTCGCATCCAGCGGGATCATTGTGAGGGTAACAAGTCACTCACCAGGTATCGTTGATTGTCTGAGGTTGACAGCAGGGTTCTGTGAATTAACGAGGAAAGACCCAGTAGAGGAAGGTGACATTTGAATTTGGGGTTGTGCGCCTTGAGGGCTGTATATCGGGAGGTGAAAAACGACCGGTCCTGGTGTGACAGGCGACTGAACCGGTGTTCGGCCACTCAATACCGCAATATTACGGCGAAGTGTTCTGATTTCTTGTAGTGCACGCTGATATTGTTCTTGAAGTTGACTGTACTCCGCAAGAAGGTTTTGATATGCGATAGGTTGACTAGTCAAAAGAGTCTGATTCTGCTTCAATAACATCGATTTTTCTTGTAAAAGTGTCTGAATCTGAGCTTGTAGTGCAATGATAGTTCTTTCTTGTTGTGAATTCTTGCGTTCCTGCAGTATGTGGTTGAGGGCTTGATTATCTTGGAAGAGTTTGACGTTTTCCAACTGCCATTGGGCGTTCTGTCGCTCCAATTCCTGTAGCTTCTGAGGCATTCCAGGGTAGTAACCGAGCTCTGTGAGGCAGCCATTTGCCGTGCCCGCCAAGATTTCTACTACTTTACTTCGCAAACTGGGAAGCTCATTGGAAGACCCGCCATTTCTGTACGCAAAAAACGCGTGAGAGTCAATAAGCTACAGTGAGATAGAAGAATGCTACCTTTGCACCACGGAACTCGTACTTGCAGTACTCATAGATCTTTGTGCTCAGATGTGGAAGGATGAATATTGCAATGTTTGGATTTCAGGCTTAACCAAAACCTCCACATGTGTTCCAGGTCTGAAAGTCGATACACCGTCCAGTGCTCTCATCTCAAGTTCATAATTCTTGTATAGCAATCAGAATGGAAGCACCCATCAATATTGTGAATTTTTGGAGGCCATTTGGCGAATTTTTCTTGGCTAAATCCCGTGTGTTGTCGGCTAGATAGGTTCCTCTCTCGTTCCTTCGGGGGTTCCAGAAGAGATTTTGGCATTTATTTTGTCCACTGGACTATTCCTTCCATGAGTTCTATCAATTTGTGCATCACTAGTAGAATATAAAGCTATGTACTAGGATGACCTCTCTCGTGTTTGAGGCTAATTTTATATGATAATCTTGCCGCAGTACACGTGCAATCGGCTAAAATCCTTCCGCGCGAACCGTTCAGAGTTTTCAGGTTTATGCGCTGATGCAACTTTGAGAGATAAGTATTAGCTGAGAAGCGGTATATTTTGATGTCAGTGTGTTTGCCTGGCTGAATCCATAGAGGTACCCGGAGATGAGCAGATGGGATTGCCCCTTGCCTCCTTTTTACAGATAAGGAGCTAGATCAGAAATAATTGAGCCGTGATTTTGGGAAGTCGATGTCTGTTTGGAGACCAGTTTTACAATCTGATCATGTGTTGTGCGTCTTCGTCTGCAGATTTGTTGTCTTACATGCCATCTTTAGCTGAGTACAGAGACGGCATTGTGAATTGTTCAAAGTTCACGGGAATGAGAGTGACAATTTGTCACGCTGTGATTCGTCAAGCCTTGGCAGCCAGCATACATGATCACCTATATCCTACTTGTATCCCGGCAGGGCGAGTTCACACTCACATATGAATGTTTGAATCTGGATATTGAACTGGATCTTCAGGCAAAGTTCGTTTGGCGAAATGGTTTACAACTATGGCACCTAAAGTAAAGGCCAAGATCGTCAAGGATGTCACCCAGCTTGTCCTAGCCCGCCGAACGCGAATGTGTAACTTTTTAGAGTACAAAGGTCCGTAAGAACGCTGCTTTTGGTTGGATGACTCTTGTGCGCCACTCTTGCTGTTCCCCGCGGAATGTTGAAGCCGTCCAGAGCTCCGTCCCGTCACAGCCTCAGACCTGTGTTTCTAATGAGGAATGATAGACACCAAGGTTGTTTATCGCCGTTATGCATCCCTATTCTTCGTTTGCGGAATTGGTTCCGGAGACAATGAGTTGGTGACACTTGAAATTATCCATCGCTATGTAGAAGTTCTTGACCGGTATTTTGGGAATGTGAGTTGCTTCACACTGTGTACGTTCTCGTTCTTTGACCACAGCTTGACCAGGTTTGTGAGCTGGATCTGTAAGTCGCAAACTGACAATGGGCTTGATTTGAACTTCTGGCCAGGATTTTCAACTTTCAAAAGGCATACGCGGTACGTTAGAAGATCTGACCATTATTTTGTTTTTGAGATTTGGAAGCAGATCTTAGACGAGCTTATAATATCTGGAGAACTACAGGAATCTTCTAAAAAATCCGTTCTCCGAGTGGTACGAGTATCGAATCATTCCGCAGCGTTTCACTTATTCCGGCCAACTACAGGTTACACAATCGGACGCAGTTGAAGAGCAAGAAAATGCAGAAGACACTATGGCACGCCTTGGCTCACGAAGTGGTTAGAAATTTGCACTTGACAGTTGAATTAATTTGGAACTCCACTTTTCTTTTGCTTTTCTTAAGGTCCGATGATGTAGCTACTCTGATGCTACATACTACATATTGCCTTCCGTCATGATTTGGAGCTGATCGCTTAGAGTCGGCAGGCAGATTACCCGGCGACGACGACCGGTTACATGTGTAAAAATATAGTTAGCATTCGCAGCAATTGAAAATCACGCGTCGCTGATATTCAAAAAATTCCTGGATTCTTCCGAATGAGTCTCAGAGGAAGATATACTTAACGTAGATCAACGGAGAAATTGTTGTGGGGCAGGCGCAGAGGCGTATGTTGCGCATGCAAATTTCACGGAGGATCGTTTCCGACGCGTTCCGCCCCAGATTCTCGATTTGGAGGACCGAGGAGACCCGAGGTCTTATCGTCCAATCAGAAGACGGGTAAATAGATGACAATACTCGTCAACGCTCCTTTAGACCTTTTAAAAGAGGATCGAGCGTGGAAAACGCTACAGTATCTCGATTCCCACTTGTCACTTTCTGTCATGGCGGCCTATACATATCGTAATGACCTTCTCGCACCCTTTCTGGCTCTTGATCAGGGCGACAAGGTCCAAGCCGAATGTGAGTAACATTTACTTCTCATTTTTGCTTCTAACCTTTCAAACAGATGTTTGGATCGACGGCAATGATGGTCTTCGCTCAAAAACCACAGTAAGTCGTGATGTGATTCTTTCCTTGGTATTAGCCTATGTCCCCTTTCTAGACCGTCAGCAAGAAGGTGACCGATATTGGCCAACTTCGTGTCTGGGATTTCGATGGTTCTTCAACGAACCAGGCCCCTGGTAACGACTCCGATGTCTACCTCCGTCCTGCTGCCATCTTCAAAGATCCTTTCCGTGGCGGTGATAACATCCTCGTT
>QLOM01003452.1:3659-51782 GCA_003313785.1 Termitomyces sp. MG148 | reverse complement strand
GTGGCAGAGGAATCCTTAGACTTGTTCTCTTCGGATTTTCCTCTGCCAGGTGATTAGTTACTTCCCCGTAATATGTACTGTCTCTAATACACTTCGGATTTCCCTCTGCCAGTTGTGTGACTTAGCCGCAACCTCCGGAGGTCGCCCTTACAGTCTCTGGGCTTGTTGGTTAGCATGGCCTTAGCCTCTTCCTGTGCCTTCTGCATGTGGTCAACAAAGTAATTGACCAACTCATTCTCTGATTGGCATGCACATGGTTCAAAGCCCATCTGGGGGTGTCGGCTGGTTGTTGTACCGGAATTCTGCCTTGGGAAGGAGCTCATCCCAGTCGTCCTGTTGTTTGTTGCAGAACAGCCAGAGATACTGCTCTAGCTCCTGGTTGATGTGCTCAGTCTGCCTGTTGGACTGCGAGTGGTAGGCGGTGGACGTATGGAGCTTAACATGCAGCAGACAGTAGAGCTCCAAGGTGAAATCCGCTACGAACTGCGGGCTCTGGTTGGAGACGTAGGCATTGGAGAGGCTGTGGAGTTTCCAGACATTCTTCCGGTACAGGTTGGCAGTGCCCATTGTGGAGCAGGTTGTGTGTGTTGGAATGACATGCACCCGCTTACTATAGAGGTCCACACCAACTATGATGGCATTGTATCAATACGTGTCTGGAAGTATCACAATGAAGTTGATGGAGGCCATGCTCCAGCATGCAGCGGGTGTGGGAAGGAAGTGCAGCTAACTGGTTGGGGGGCATTGGTGGGGCTTTGTCCAGAGGCAGAGGTTGCAGGTGCTAGTGTATGTCCCTATATAGTGTGACATCTGTGGCCACCAATAGTTCCAGGAGACCAGCTCCAATGTCTTCCAGCGTCCATGCGCCTCTGGAGCTCCAGGTTGTTTGGAATGTAGATGCATCCCTAGAAGGTGAGGAGTCTGTCCTGCAGGCCCCACTTGTCAGTGCATATGGATTTTGCACCGGAGGAGCGTCCTGAGCGTAGCGCCAGCATGGCCTTTGTGACCGAGTCCTCCTGCACTCTCTTTTGGTTATCTCGGCGGATGTCCCAGAGTATGTTGACTTTGTCTCCCTGGACCGCTGCCCCTTCAAGCATGCAAATGGCAAACAGCTCCAGGCACAGAAGGGTGTGTTGTCATTATCCCCTGCACTGGAGCCATGGTCAGTGTGCCGGGAGAGGACGTTGGGCTTCCTCATGCTTTGACCAGGCTTGTGGTGCAATGTAAAGTCAAAGTTGGCAAGGTACAGAGACCACCGGGCCTGTTGATAGTTGAGCCTTTTGGCTGTCCGGAAGTACTCCAGGTTTTTGTGATCCATCCAGACTTCAAATTTGTGCCGAGCCCTCTCCAGGAAGTGGCACCACTCCTTCAGCAACCAGATGATTGCAAGCATCTCCTTGTCATGGATCTTGTAGTTCCGCTCTATGGCATTGAGGCTCTTGGAGTAGAAGGTGACGGAGTGCCACTTCCTCCAGGGATTTCTGGGAGAGGACTGCGCCAGTGGCAAAGTCAGAACTGTCCACCTTGACTCGGAAGGGCCGGTCATTGTTGGGGAAGAGCAGAACGGGCTTGGAAGTAATGGCAGACTTCAAGGCATCAAAGGCCCACTGTTCCACATCTCTTCCCAAGCTCAGACAAGTCCTTCCCAATGAGGTCAAAGAGGGGCTGAGCATGGTGGGAGAAGTCCTGGATGAACCGCTGATAGAAGTTGGTGAACCCTAGGAAGGCCTGTACTTCCTTCTTGCTCCAGGGCTCTGGCCACTACCTAACGCCGGCCACTTTCACTGGGTCTATCTCCACCATGCCATGGGAAATGATGAGTCTAAGGGACTCAATGCAAGTCTGCTCAAACTCACATTTCTCTGGCTTGAAGTAGAGCTGGTGTTGGCAGAGACAGTCCAGGACAATTCATGTGATCCAGCAGTGTTCATTTAACATCTTGGTGTAGATGAGGATATTGTCAAGATACATGCAAACCACGCCGTTGGCTACGAAGTCCTGGAATATGTTGTTCATCATGGTCTGGAAGGTGGCAGAGCTGTTGGTGAGTCCAAAGAACATCACCAAGGGTTCAAACAGCCCATGGTTGGTCCAGAACACTGCCTTCTACTCATCTCTCTCCTGGATGCGCACGTTGTTGTAGCCCCAGCAGATGTCCAATTTAGTGAAGTAGCGTGCACCCCAGAGGTTGTTGATCAGCTCCAAGATGAGGGGAAGTGGGTAGCAGTTCTTGACAATCATTGCATTGAGTACGCAATAGTCCTGGACCAGCTGAAGAGAGCCATCCTTCTTCTTGATGAAAAACACTGGAGAGGCCATTGGGAACTTCAAGGGGCAGATTTGTCTGGACTCCAGATTCTCCTGGAGGAACGCGTTGAGCTCATCCTTATCAGGGGACTCTTCATCTCTTTCCTTTTCTTATCCTTTATTTCCTTTTCTTATTCTTCTTTTTCTTTCTTGTCTATCTTTTTACTTTTAGTACAGTTCTTCTTTACTTTTTTTTTACTGGTTCTGTCTGCTCTAGCTTACCTAATAAGCTGCATGTGATCCAGTAACTACCAAGTCACATGCTATGTCTGAGTTTTTCACTATTTAAGTTAAGGTTAGCCACCTTGTTGATCTGTATAGTTGTTTCCCATGCTTCTAAAGCCTCAGAAGCATCAGTCCTGGCATAGGAAATCCTTAGACTTGTTTTCTTTGGATTTTCCTCTGCCAGGTGAGTAGTCATTGTAGTGTTACCTATGCATTTTCTAATATACTTTGGATTTCCCTCTGCCAGCTGTGTGACTGAGCCATAGCCCCCAGAGGTTGCCCTTACAATCCTGCTCTTTGGGTGCAAGTGGATAGACCTTGCAGTTGGCCAGCTTTGAGTCTGGCAGGATCTCAATGGCGTGGTCCCACTGCTTGCGTTCCAGGAGAAAGTCAAACAAGGCCTTGAAAAAGACATTCTCAAAGTTGTGTAGGTGGTTAGGGACCGCATCCCAGAAGGCCCTGGGAGGGGCATTTGTTGTGAAGGCCTAGGCCAGCTATTGGGAAGTGGTCTGGCTGGCCCGGATCTCATCCATGGCTGGCAGAGGTCTCAGTGTAGTGGTGTAAATGCAGTCTCCTACTTCAATGGCTTTGTCTGGAAGCTCTGGGTCCAGGGTGGATAGGAATTTCCCCTCACATCCTTCTTTCTGGCCGGAGTCCCCTCTGCTATGTCTGTCATCCTTGTAGAGGGCCTCTCTATGAGGAAACACCAGAGGTGGGGGGTCCAGCAGGTTGAGGTCCGCAAATGGGAGGTGTGCCACCCAGCATGCCCAGATGGCTGCGTGTTCTTGCATTGCAGTGCGCTGCTCCTTCTTTACTTTGTCTGCACAGGTGGCACAGCGCCGGAGGCACCAACTCATGCTGATTTCCTCTGAGGTCCAGTCAATCTCTGGATTGTGCTCCTGGAGCCAGGGAAATCCGAGGATCATCTCCTGCTTGCCAATGCTTGTAACCGCAAAAGTGGTGCACTCTGCATAGGATTTGTAGCGCAGGACGAGGTCCACCACAGACTTGATGGATCCCACTTTGTTACGAGTGCCATTGACATTGTACACCAGAATGGGGGATAGGAGGGGTCGAGTCGTGAGCTAGTGCCACTCCACGTAGCTAGCGTCCACAAAGAGTCCAGTCATTCCGGAGTCCAGGAGAGCGACTACGCTCTGGGTTTGCTGCGTGTTGGTGGTTTTAATCTCCACGTTTATCTAGAGCAAGTTTGGCAATGGGATAGATGCTATAACGTAGCAGTGGGGGAGGCGGCGTTCCCAGGCAGGAGTGTGTGCCCAGGGAGAGGTTGAGGGGGGCTTGGAAGAGCCGTTGAGTATGTTGGGGGTAGTGCTTATAGTTGGGGGGGCTGGGCCTGCTCTATCAACGTGCAGAACAAGTCAATGTACTTGTCCAGAGATTGCTTTCCTTAGCCATACTGATCCCTGTCTCACAGGACCAGTGCGGCGGTTTTGGCTGGGTTCCAGGGAAAGAACTCGTTCCGAAACTCCTGTTCAAACTTGGCCCAGTCTGCAAAGCTTCTGATGCCACCAGAACATCAGAAAACCCTTATCGTGTAGGTGGCCCCCCATCCCAACTTCATATAGGACAGAACCTATGCAATCTTCAGCTTGTTGGAGACAAAGTTGTTGCCGCAGAGTTGAATATAGGTAATGCAAGATTGGAGGAAACGTTCCCTGGATGCATGGTCACCATTGTACACGTCGGGGATTGCTAGGCATGGGATGTTGGAGCGCTCCCATGCTGGAAGAGGAGATTGTGCAGTGCAAGGGCGCTGCACCAGTGGAGTAGGTGGCAAGGGGTCAGCTGCCACCAGAGCAAGGCATTCTAGGAGCGTGCAGAGGGAGTTGGAAATGGTTTTGATGGTTTGGTGGAGGGGGGGAGAGTTTGGTGGTGTGCTAAGTGAGGGAAGCTTGCATGAGTTGCACCTGTGTTTCTAGGTGAAGCAGGCAGGTCCAGGCTTCCTCACCGGAGGCTGTGGCATCTGAGAGAGCTTCTGAAATGGCCGGCTGAGACATAAATAACGTCGGTGCTTAAGCCAAGTGGAGAAGCAACAGATAGGAGCCAGAAAAGGTTCAGCGGCTATAGGGGTCTTCCAGACTAGGATTAGGAGACTTGTTCTGCTGTAAGGGTGACCTTTGGAGGTTGTGGCTAAGTCACACAACTGACAGAGGGAAATCCAAAGTTTATTAGAGACAGTATAATAGGACAGAAAATACAACTAATCACCTGGCAGAGGGAAATCCAAAGAGAACAAGTCTAAGGATCCCTCTGCCGCGGTGCAGCGCAGCAGCATGGGTGGCAAAGGCATGCAAATGACTGTACATTACTTTCCGGGAGGCACGGGAGCATCCCAGAGATCTCTGGGAATCCCCAAAGAACTCCAGGAACTAAAAAAGGAAGTTTCAGAAATAGAAGTCCCCTGACACCAGCACAGAGCATTTTTAGTGCTCTGTTTGATGCCAAAGTTGATTTGAAGGCCCCTCCCCCTTCCTCCTCCTCCAGCCGGCTCTTTGACTCACTGGGATCCCCAGAGAGAGTCCAAATGCCTTCTCTCAACCTCTATGCATCAGAACAGAGTGTTTCTGGTGCTCTATTTGGTGCCAAAGTCAATGTTGGAGGCCCCCTCCTCTCCATTGTTGTTTTTGTTGTTTTTGTTTTTGTTGTTGTTGCTGTTGTTGTTTTTGCTGTTGTTGTTGTTGTTGTTTTCCCTGTTGTTGTTGTTGTTGTTGTTGTTGTTGCTGTTGTCATTGTCATTGCTGTTGTTGTTGTCACTGTCATTGTCATCCTAAGTTGAGGTGGAGCTTCAAGGACATTCTGATGCCAATATCTGCAACCATGATATCAATGGCCTTGTGATTTGAATCCTGTTGGTTAAATGTACAGAAATAAACACTTATCAAGCAGTGATGTTTTTGAGGATTGTGGTCTGGACTTTATGTTTTAAGACTAGAGCAAGCATTTGTAGGGGCAAAGGCAAAGAAATGTAGATGGAGTGAGGAAAATACCATGGTATTGTGATATTGGCATGACCTTGGTTGGAATTCAAGACCATTGAGATGGCAATAGACAAAAGTTAGTATACTTCAATCATCAGGTCCCCCACTTTGCTGGATCAATGAACTCTGCTGCCTTAATGTCTGCCAACATGTCATTTGTGCAAGTCTTGAGGGACTTGAGCACATCTTGATATGCTGACCTCTGTCTTATGCAGCAATGCCTGCGCTTCTCATGGGCTTGTCTTGAAGTAGGGTGAAAAAAAAATACATTGGGTACAAACATATTGCAAAGCTGTTGCTGTACATAATGACTGCCATGGCTCTTTGCATTGCATTTGTACATTCTTTCCACCATGTGCTAAGCACCAGCCAAAGCAAATACCTCTTCTAAGCCTCTCATCTTCAGAAGATCAGGCAAGAAACAGTAGTTCCGGCATAAAGGGCATGTGCAAAATTCAGCTCCTTTCCACCAGCATGCAGCGCACTTGAAACAGAATTTATGTCTGCATGAAAGACTGCCCATGAAGCAGTCAGTAAGTTAAGATGAAGTGGCTGTGGAAGAGTGATTCACAGTGTTAAATCTATGATTGGTTGATAACAAACATTGCAGATAGCAAGTTCTTTGAACTTGTCAACAATCTGCACTACAATATTCAAGGAACAGAGTTGAATGGAAAAAGTACATCTGACGCACTGGGGTTAGGCAATCCATTTCAGTCATGGCAGCTACAAGTTGTGATTTCTGACTATTGAGTTTGGTTGTGGTGGCTTCAAACCGGATTTGCTCATTAAGCAATTGGACCCTAAGTCTTTCACAGTCCTTGAGCAATGATATAAGAACGTCTAATTTTAAAATAACACCAATGCATGTGCATGACTTCATCTCTTTGTTGTTTGAGAGTTGTAAGCTCCTCCCTAGTGTGTCTCAGTACTATACTCAATTTGCAAATCTACCAAAGTGAGTCAAAGAAAGAAATATGCCTGGAAAATAGCTCACTTGTTTCTTGGTCTTGAGTTCTTTGGCAACTCAATGACACTCACCTTCAATATTGTCAATGTCACCAAACTGGATGCTCCACTCAAAAAGGCCATTGGACAAGTGCATGTGAGTTTGATTCTCTTGCAAGTGTTCCTGCAAATGGTTAACCAGGTGCAGCACAGCCAAAAGAAATTGCAGTACTAAGCAAATTAGTGGATTCATAAACAATGTACCATATGGTGAAACAGCATGGTGAGGGCCAGATGCAATGTGGCTTCAAGGAGTCATGGCCCGTTTTCCTCAACTGCGCATAGGTTTGGGGGCAGAGCTGCTCCATGGAGGAGTGGAAAGCTGGTCAGTATGGTACATGGGCATCAAGAGCAGGACATATAGAGGTTCTACAACATTTATGGAAACTTAATTCTTTGAGGTATAAATAAACAAAGAGTTTTGATCAAAGGCCACAAAGCCCCATGCCGCACAATAAGGCAACTTGCTTCTGAGTGTGCACCCTTTGTTTGTCCTCAGACGCTGAGTGAATTGGTGCATGAGTGACTCAACAGATGTTCCAAGATGATGAACATAGACTCTGCTCACAGCACAAGAACTGCCTCAAATACATGAAACTTCAAGGCATTAAGGTAAAAACTAGGTTTGTGATAAATGCACTCCTGGAAGAACAGAAAAGCTTGAGACACTTACGTTCTTCATTGACACAACTATAATATACTCATTCTATTCAATTTGTGCACAATGTACATCAATATTAGAAACCATTGCAGCCTTGAGTTGTGTATCTGTATGGATGCTCCACATGCTTGCTCCAAGCTCAGGCCATGCTGTATATGGATTATGGACAATAGCTGAAGGCAGATGATGCAGTCCAACAATCCAAAGTTCTTGCATCTGCAGCTTGACCTGGCCTACAGATCTAATAGTGGAGTCCATCTCTGGAAACTCAATTATCTGTTTGATGATGAACGGAGCAGGAATACTCCACAATATTACTGAGCTATTGCTGTAATGTCTTGATTCCATTGTGTACAAAAGACCCATATGGTGTACATTAAATTGCATGAGTATGTGGGATGAGACAGCATGATCTGGTTGAGCTCTTCTGAAGGCATCTGCAAAATGGGGGGGAGGGGGGGGGAGAGAGAGAGCAACAAGTTTACCTTTGACTTCTGAGGATTCATTGAAAGTCTCCTGCTTATCTGAATCAAGGAACATCATTGCTTCACCTAGTTCAGCTGCAAGGATGTCATGGGTTTGAGGTCAAACAAGAGTCTCAAATGATGAGAGGCAATCTTTTATGACATTGGGGAAACTTTTCTTAAAAAATAAACCTCTTAAATTGGAAAATTTGTGCCAGGATTGTAACATGGTCTCCTCGTGCTCATCTAATTTCTTAGTCAATGTACAGACAACCAAAAAAGTTGAAAAGCAACTCATGCTTCTTGTAATTTGTCAATGAACATTGTAATTGACTAATCATGTGCTTGAATGGAAAGGCCCACCACCCATGAACAGGACCAAAGAGTCTGATGAACTCTGGAATGTGAAATGCCACATGATGGTTGGGAACACAGTCGTAGAGTGGAAACAGTTGCTGGAGCTCTTTTTGATATTCCAACATGAACTTAACATAGCAAGTGCAGTGCTCATTGCTAGTAACTTGAGAGGTAGCCAGGAAAACTGCAAACATAAGTGATATAGTAAGTTGCAGAAAGTTGGACTGGTCTTGTTTGAGGTCATTGGACTCAAGGCATACCAACAATATTGGCCAATTTAAACAGCCAGACCCAGATGACAGAGGGACCAAAGACATCCATGAAGGCTTTACAACATATTCTAGGTCATCTGCAATTGCCTTCGTCTCTTCATCTGTGAAAACACTCTCAGGCCCCCATATCTCATCATTTGCAACTTTGCTATTTAGACTGATCAGCTGAGCAAATAAATGAAGAGATTGAGCAGTCCTACCCAGGTGACAATAGCTCAAGCATAATACTCTCTAGTAGGTCTTGTAGGGCAAGGAAATGTCTCACAGAGATCTAGTCCTTTTGCAACACACCTCAAAGCTTTGGACTATTTCTTAACTGTGTCTTCATATTCTTGTCCCTGTTCACTAACTTCCATTGGCTGCAATAACCATTTAACAAGTGCGTGGACATCCTTGGCATGTGTTTTATTTTTTTGGCTGGTGATTGTCCACTGAAAAATGTAACTTGACAACATAGGCTTACTCCTCTCTTGACCTTTCTTTGTCTTTTTCTTGTCATAGCCAAGGATGCTGCAAAAATGCTCCTTAATCAAGCCAAGGAACAGATTGTGCATGACATCAATGATGAGGAACAATGAAGGTTTGTAATAAGGTAGCCTGAGAAGCTCAGTCCATTGAACACCTGAATTGTTGATAATTTCTTGAGCATCTTCTGGAGAGGAAGCATTGAGGTACTTCTCTGCCTGCTCCTTGGATTCTGCATTGGTGCATGGTACCAAGAAATCATAGTTGTAATCATTGTATCTGTGAATTGATCTGGAACATTCACATTGAGAACAAAACTTTTTGTGACTTATTGTGGTAAACCCTCCCACTTTTTGTGCCATCATCAAGTCACAGATCACAACAGTGATAGCACAATGGACAACATGGCGTTGACAATGGATTTCAAATAAGAATTCAAATCATCCACATCCACAGAGGGTTCATGCAGGCCAGGAATTAGCTGCACAAACAGATTTTCTGGTTTGTGCTGTTCTGCAATTGGTAGGTTTAGGCATGCAAGAGAGATCATGCCCACAAACCAGCTTGCTTATTGCCCAAGGAATTGAAAAAATCAACACCAAGTGAGAACAGATAACGACCAGTGCTGTTGCTGCCACATGCATTGAAATGAGTTTTACTGTCAGGATCCTGAAGGTCCCAGATGGCAGAGCCTTGGAAGATATCTGTGATCTATCCAGCAAAACAACTATCTTTTCCCAGGCCTTGTCCATCTTTTGTTTATATCCTTCATGCAAAAGCAAGTCTGCAAGCCAGTTGTGAAAGTCAAAGACAACATAAGGGTGCACAGGAACAAAACTTACAATTTTCTGCTGTTCAATTGATTTTTGGCTGAACAAGTACTTGTCAGGGGACTTCCATTTTGAGAACCCCAGAGTTCTCCGAGGATCTCTGGAGTTCTTGTAATGGACTCACACTTGTTACCAGCATCAACGATGCTATAATCATTCAGTAGAGTATTACGTAAGCTTAACATCTTGTATTCACTCTAGTTCTAGTCAAATGTGATACTGCGGTCTGATTTAGCACTGTGTGGGACACACAAGATAGTCCTAGCCCGTAACCTCAGGTTACATTTTTTTAAATCTTCTGCTATCGGCTTTAGACTCTGGGCTTGTTACCAACTAGGCAACTCTCATCAAACCCTGTCGATTTTCTGTTGGCATCACGTCGAAATGTGCTTCCATGACTGGCTCTCTTGATCTGGATCCTCTGTTCCCAGCTGCAGATACAGGTGACCTACCTGTGCTTCAAGCTGTAAAAACGCAATCTGCGTCAGCGTACCAACCTCCGCCAAAGCAGGACAAAAAGATACCTCGCAATGTCAGCGCAAGCTTCAGAATGCCTAGTGGGCTATCCGTATCACGGATGATGTCCATTGTACAACCTGGTGATAAACCAGGAGAGAGATCCGCGGTCTCAGGAGTGTCGCTGCCAGCAAGCCAAATGCCTTCATTGATGTATCCGGTATTGCCCAAGAGCTCATCAGCTCAGTCCGAGGGTCAACCGGACCATACCCAGTACTCGGAAATGGTACAAGGCAGCGCATTTGCGCATAGTACCCCATTCCGGACTGCACCTATGGAACGACATTTGGAGTATGTGGCAGATGCTGCCACTGAATTAGGACCATCATCGTTGACGACACAAGGACAGAAGCAAGGACCAGCGATAGTGGTCAGTAGGAAAGACAACGAGGTTGTGAGGTTGGAAAAGGCATTGACAGTGCCTGGAATTCCAGAGTTGCACAGAAGGGTCGGCAAACAGCCGCAAGTGAGGCATGAAGGCCTCAGGAGAGTTATGGACTTAGAGTCCGAGCTGGAATCCTCAGATGATGAGGAGAGCAAAAGGTCGCATCCGACCTTGTCTATCCAGTTACAGCTGGTGTTGGACCAATATCCATTGGTCGCAAAGGAATCGACGCAAAAGCGTCTGCAGCTTTATGTAGTAAAGCACTTACAGTTGCTGGCTGCTAGGAGCCACAATGTACCCCGTGCAGATTCAACTGATTATTTGTGCGTATCTTCAAACTCGAAGTGGTTGAATACCTTAAGCGCAGAGCGGCGCAAGGGTCAGCAGTCTCAACGGCCACTCTGGCCAACTCAGTGGAATGCAAGATGAGTGTGCGCCGACGAGCGCCATTAATTGCTGACGCGATGGAGTTGCTTAATGCACCTCATCAGGCCAATGAGTCTCAGCAAGACTACGTTAGGCGTCAGAACGCCACAAACCGTCAACACATTGTCAGCGGAGTGCCTCAGCAGGCATTGTCCAAGGTAGAGACTGTGACAACGACTCCGGCAGAGCCAGAGGCACTACTTGCAGTTCAGGAGGTTAAGACACCTTGAAAGCAAGTTACTATCAAAGAAGAGGTGGACAAAGTCCACATTCTTGAGGAGCAAACATGACCACGATGCGTAATGCGACGTGTCCACCTAGTAGACAACTGGAATGAACATGTCAATTACCAGAGGATACGCAACCAGGACTTGCGCAATCATGGTGAGTCGTTGATTGACAACCAGGGGGTAGCCTTTGAAGGGCGTGAGGGTGTAACACCTGTCGATGACATGCAGCAACAATTTGTGGCTCAAACTGCTGAACCAGACAGAGATCCGGGTGGTAGCAATAATAGTAGTGACCACTACGAGCAGAGGGAGCCAACTCATCACAATAACAATGGTGGAGGGCGTGATCGTAGAAATAACAATCGAGACAATAATAATCGTTGTGATAGTGGCAGGCAGGCTGGTGGACTACCAGTAGAGCCACAAGTGAGGCAACAGCCCACCCCACGGCCAGAAAGAACGGCCAATGAACACTTGTTTTGCAGTCCCCGGGCATTTTCAATGCCCGCACCTCATGAATTGCGTGAAAGTACACCTGGAATGAACGAGGCAGTCAGGATCCATATGGATCATATGCATGACCATCTCACTCGTTTGGTGGACGACTCCCTTGGAGTCAGGTTTAAATTCCCTGCTGGGGTAAGTCCCCGCAAATCCAATGGTAAGCACATACGTGCGTATGCCGGAGGACATAGGTTCTCCCAGTTGGAGGACTGGGCCATGGACGTTTGCTACCACCTGGCAGCCTGCTGCTATGGTGGAGACAACATGGACCAGGAAAGGATATTTGTGCTACACGAATTTATGGAGGGAGAGGCTCGGAATTGGTTCTGTCGCCATGTCCTCCACATTAATTGCGACAAATCGCATTGGACGTTTAAAGAAGTCCTGATAGGACTTTATAATCGCTTTGTTGATGCTGCTACAATGCAGAAAACTCATGATGCCTTTAGAAAGGCAGTGTATGACGCTAAGACTGGCGTCCAGACCTTTTATGATGACCTGGTGGGTCATGCGCAGAATATGGCCGTCTATCCAGACGAATACACCATTTGCAAGACATTCCTGGATGGAATACCCGCAGACATGAGGAGAGCGTTAATACGTGACGACAATTTGTCTCTGGAAGTCAATACTGTGACCAAATTTTTGGCATATGCTATTCGTTATGAACAGTCGACACAGACTGCGAACCATTATGAGCAGCGTAGTTCACGCCGAGGAACCGTGAACCGTCAGGCAGTGAAGGTGGGGACCTTCCTGGCCAAACAGACGGAGATGGAGAACAATCACAATCCGCGATTCATTGTTTGCAAGTCAATCCCTGGAGGCCAACAGCCTCGATCAAAGCCTGCTAGACAATTGTCAGCAAAGGATAGTCGACCCTTTTTGGGTCAAAACCAATTAGCAGCAAGAGGGGTAGTAGCGCCTGTGGCGCGTATGGCAAGCAAACCCACTGGGGCCCCAGGAGCGGCCCAGAGATGGCCTGCCGGAGACCCTTCGGCGTGCTACAACTGTGGCAGGAGCGGGCATTTTGCTAAGGAATGTCCCGCCCCTCCTAAGGCACACATCCAAGCGGCCCATACGGCTGCGGCACCTAGCAACGTCATCAGTGATGACAAGGATGATGAGATTGTTGAAGAAGCGGAGGAAGAGCCGCAGGTAGAGGCTGACAGGTTGGAAGTGGATGATGCCAAGAGCGTCCAGATTGATGGCGACAAATACATCGCAGTGGACGTGTACAACAGCAACTATTATGCTCATGATGAGGAACATCTGTTTGCACTGACTGAGTGCCATGGAGATCAGCGCATCCGAATGAGACGCATAACCCTGCAGAAGGCAACTAATAAGTTGCAGCGGCCACACTATACTCCCGAGGAGAAGGAGTGTCTGGTCACATATGTTGAGGTCAACGGACATCCGGCATAGATGCTGTGTGACTCAGGGAGTACCACTACGGGCATTACGCCCCAGTTTGCTCACGTCAACGCGATTTGCATTCATGAACTGGAGGAGCCATTGATGCTCCAGCTGGGGACTGTAGGGAGTCGCGCCATGGTGCAGTTCGGCGCTGAAGTTAGAATAAAGACGTCAGGGACGTTGACCAAGGAATATGTAGACATAGCAAATTTTGATTGCTACGACATGATCATCGGTACGCCGTTTATGCGTAAGAACAAGGTGTCCTTGGACTTCATGAACAACATGGTCATTGTAAATGGTACGCTTTTGAAGGCGGAGAAAGTCGTGTTGAACGACACAGATGGTCGTCTGAGGTGCTATTGCGCAACTGAAAAGCGGCGTGATGAACACAACTGACTAGATGGTCGCAGGAGAGCGACTGTACAGGAGGTGGAGGACGAACCAGTCCCACCGAGAAGCCTGCCGGCAGATTTGCCGGCTATACAAATGTTGGAAGAAGAGTTTCAAGGAACTCTGGAGAAGGAGAAGCACCCGGATGTGACTGGGTGTATCAATGGAAAGCCTAAACAGGCTGTACAGCGCAAGAATGAGCGTGGTAAACGCGTGGTGGAGTTGCTGGAATGTCAGCCGACTAGCTCTCAAGTGAAGGTTGACAACCTTGTCAAGGACGAGGTATACAGTACGATGGGAACTGTGGAAAGCACAAGGTTGCTAAGGGATCGACCAGTGCCTCGGCCAGTAGTGCAATGGGCGTATGACCCACGAATGCCATGGGAGTGGAATGAGTTGGTGGCATCAATGGTGACGCACACTATGGGAAGGGTGCAGGTGACCCAGACGGGAGAAGTGTACCATCACGCACAAGAGGACAAGATTTCCGAAACATTGGATATCGTATTTGATGGACTATCGCTGAAAGCGAGAAGCGTGCAGTCGTCGGCGAGTACGACAAGAGTGTTGGAGAAACAACCGGTTGTAAGGTTGAACCCGGGAGATCTCACAGAGGAGCACATACGTGCCTTACAGGAGCGATTTGAACCAAAGGTTCAGCCACGTATAGCACACGTAGCAAAAGGGAAAGGGAAGGCTGTGAGCCTTACAGAGGAGGATATCCCTTGATTGCGCCAGCAATGGCAACAGGAGTTTGCTGATATTGTTAACGGAACGAAGGAAGAGATTCCTCTGTGGCGGGAGGTTAATCATGAGATTAACCTCATTGACAATAACAAGCAGTACAAATATCATTTGCCTCGCTGCCCACAAGCACTGCAGGATCAACTTTGTGAAAAGACAAATAGATACATAAACACAAGGTGGTGGGAACCACGACCAGCGGTGCAAGCTGCGCCCTTACTCTGTATCCCCAAGAAGGATGGAACGTTGAGGACTGCGTTGGATGTGCAACAGCGCAATGATAACACAGTCAAGGATGTCACACCTCTTCCAGATCAGGAAGTCATACGCAAAGATGTTGCGACAGCGAAGTATCGGTCGAAAATCGACTTAACAGACGCGTACGAACAGGTTTGCATATGCGAAGAGGATATACCGAAGACGCTGTTCTTGTCCCTGATGGGGACGTTTGTGAGTAACATCATGCAGATTGGTGATTGTAATGCACCAGCAACATTTCAGAGGTTAATGACCTCAATCTTCCGAGATGTAATCAGGAAGTTTATGCACGTCTATTTAGACAATATATTCATTTCTTCTGACTCCATTGAGGAGCATGAGCAGCACCTACGAGTCGTATTTGAACGACTACATAAGGCTAGCCTCTATCTCAAATGGAAGAAGTGCGAGTTGTACGCAACTAGTATAGATTGTCTTGGTCATGTCATTGACAAGAAGGGTATCCACCTGGACATGGATAAGCTCGACCGAATTCGAGAGTGGTGTACTCCACGCACATATAATGATATCCAACGATTCATTGGACTTGTAAATTATATTGGCAACTTTTTGCCAGACATCACTGCATACACAGGGCCACTTATGGCCATGACCCAGAATGGGTTCCCTTTTCACTGGAGACCGCTGCATCAGCGGTGCTTTGAGATGATTAAGCGCATTTGCACAAGGATGCCAGTCATCCGGCCAATTGATCCACGCATCGACAAGCCCATATGGCTCATATGTGATGCATCAAAGACTGGGGTTGGAGCCATGTTTGGCCAAGGTAAAACGTGGCAGACATGCCGACCAGCGGGATTTATGTTCCGTAAATTCACTGCTGCCCAGCAGAATTATGCTGTACGGGAGTTAGAAACACTCGCGATCCTGGAAGCCCTCCTAAAATGGGAGGATAAACTGATGGGATACAAGATCCACATCATTATGGATCACAAAGCACTAGAGTTTTTCAAGACTCAGGTGCATTTATCTCCACAACAACGTTGCTGGATTGACTACATGTCGCAGTACCAGTTTGACATCACCTATGTAAAAGGTGAATTGAACAAAGTCGTGGATTGTCTATCTCAATATTTCGAGAGTGATACCCAAGATGACGTCCATGACGTGTATGACTATGTCCAGGCAGACAAACGTATTGACCCAGAGGGCAAAGACTTGCCCCTGCATTGGTTCCATGAGATCAAGAAACATATGGTCGAGCTACGTGCTATGCAAGCGCAGGAAACACGTCGCAGTAAGCGACTGCACAAACAGCGAGAAGCTCACGATATCGAGGCCCAGGTGCTGGTGGAGCATGAGGTCCCTCAGCCAAGTGAAGAGACGAGGCAAGGGGTGCCTCCTAGAGGTACTGATATGATGCTCCAGCAGGTGCTGGAGTCACAGGACCATAACCCTGCACTGGCTGACTTAGGCAATGTGCAATTCCGCACACGTATCCAGCAGGGATACAAGGATGATAATCTCTTCTTAGAAATTCTGAACAATATCCAAGCGCATCCGCGCTTCAGGGTGGAGCAATAGCTCGTCTACCTTACCAGACCCACAGGGTCCAAAGTCATCTGCATTCCCCGGGAGAGGTCGTTAATCACGACTATCCTGGACCAGGCCCATAGAGTAGTGGGCCACTTCGGAGCTCAGAAAATGCTGGACTATGTGCGACGTTGGTACTGGTTGTAAGGGGAACGCTTAACGTCTGCGGAACTCCTTCCACAGAGCCAGCGAGCACTGGTGACAAGCGGGAGTCGAGCGGGCGTAGAGGCAGGCAAGAGTCAAGCAAGGGACCGGCAAGGCTAACCGAGCGGTCGGACGTCGCTAGAGAGCTTACAGTAGGTTCGGTGTGTAGGCCAGAAGAACACTGCTATTGTTCAGCCTGGGGATATTCTATCCACAGGCTGCCTATATATACTACATTGGTGGCTGTGCTATTACTAATACTGTTTACTAATCAGGCCCTGGTATGTAAAGGAGTATGACTAACAATAATCAATGCTGAGTAAGGTCCATGCATATGACTCATCAAGGCTGACTACTAAGAGACGGAAGGGGAAAGGGTGGGCCGAGCGGCCAGTCAGATCTGCTAGGAATAGGCATATTGTCGGACTAAGCTCGGAGTAGAGTTGGACACGGTCCGGAGACCGGTCCCCTGACACTGGTGGCCGCAAATGGCCAAAGAAACGAGCCAATTCTGCTCGACATGCAAGCTATGTCAACAGTTGAAAGTATCAACATTAAAGCCACCGGGAAAGCTTCATTTGCTGCCTATACCGGTCAAACCCTGGGATTCGATTGGGATGGATTTTATAGGTCCGTTTCCTGAGTCAAAAGGGTTTAACTACCTCTGGGTAGTGATTTGCAGGATGACCAGTATGGTCCATCTCATTCTGGTGAGAACCACCATGACAGTGTTGGATTTGTCATGGATCTATCTCAAGGAGATAGTGCGCCTCCATGGATTGCCAAGTTTGATCATAAGCAATCGAGATGCCAAGTTCACTTCCAAATGGTGGAAGGAGCTGCACAAACTGCTTGGAGCAAAGTTGCTCATGTCAACGTTGTTTCATCTGCAAACGGATGGTCAAACAGAACATGCAAATAGAAATATCGCGCAAATACTGCGAGCGATCGTACGTCCTGATCAGAAGGACTGGGTGGATAGATGTCTACTCGTGGAATTTGCGATAAACGCAAGCATATTGGAAACCACAGGGTATTCACCCTTTGAACTCAACAATGGCTACATGCCATCCATAATTCATGAACTTCGTACTGACAAAGCTATTCATGTGGGAGTAAAGCAGTTTGCGCGCAATGCGCTAGAGAACTTGGCAGATGCCCATGATGCAATTATAGAATCGCGTGTATGGCAGACCAAACATGCAAATAATCGCAGACGTGATGAGCCGGACATTGAGAAAGGGAACCTAGTGTACCTCTTGACAAAGAACTTGAACCTGCCAAAAGGCAGGGCGAGTAAGCTGTGTCCGAAGTGGATTGGACCATATAGGGTCCTTGAGGCTGAGCCGAGCACGTCTAACTACGTGCTGGAGCTACCCCATGCGCTGCAAGCGCGCAGGATAGTTCCCAAGTTTCATGTGTCGCTGTTGCAACTGTATAAGGCCAGTAGTGATGCGCTCTTTCCTAATTGCGCAACTCCGGAGCCGTATGACTTTGGAACTGGTAATGACCAGGAATGGTTTGTGGATGACATCATAGGTCATAGGTGGACAAAGGAAAACCTTGAATTCGAGGTAAGGTGGAGCTTAAGTGATACAACCTGGGAACCGCTAGTGAACTGCAAAGACCTTGCAGCGATGGACAGGTACCTAGAGTTTCAGGGCGTGAAACGCCCTCAACAACTAGCAAAATGCGCATAACACGTGTAGGGTGGTGGAAGGTGGACGAAGTCCACTTTGATAGCCGGTGATTGACCAGGTGACATGTATGTGTGGTTGTTTACACCACTGGCGGAGTTGGGAGATTGTTTTTTTTTCTCTTTCCTCAGTCCCAATACACGTAGCTGACGTGTTGCTTTGAAATGGCCTATTGGGGGCTGCAAAAGAATGATCAGAGCCTGCAAGGCTCTAGTGGAGGGGGGAGACCCCCGAATATATCTATTAGTCAGTACCAGAGGCAGCCGCCATATCCGGCAGTGAGCCAATATCAGTCAGCGGGCGTGGCCTACCCAGGCCGTGAGGAGCCGCTTCTGTATCAAACTCCCTGTCATTTGCAGGAGATGGACGTTGACAACAAAGGGCGCTATGAGCGCCCGGAGGACAGCATGCGCCATGAGTGCTACTACCAGGAACCGTCGTTGTGCTCGGGTGCGTTGAGACCAGCGTATGCGGGTGCGGTGATGGGGCTGCCATCAGTACCATGGGCGCATTGGCCCATGGTCAAATCGTATGTTGAACCTGCGCCACAAGTGCAGGAGTTGTCGGTGCCAGACGCACTCCTGAGTAGGTTGGAAGCAGTGGGACAGCCAGTCCCTGCAACTGTGTCCTTCCTACAGGACAGTTTGGCCATAATGGTGATGGAGGGCTTGCTCGATCAGATTGAGCTGATGAAGAGGCAGCGCATAGCAGCGCTGGAGCAGATCAAACGCGCGTCTAAGCGCAAAGTGTCTTCTTTTGAGGAACCGACCGCCGAGGTCAAGAGGGCCAAGTATCAGCCCACTTGAGCGGTCGACCTTCCACAGGCCAGGATGCCAATGGCTGCGCAATCTGCGCGCCCTGAGCTGCCTGCTCAGTCCATTGCATTGTCATTGCGGTTGCCTGCTCCAGCCTGTCAGGCCCCCTCAGAGTCACTGACTGCAGTCGGTGAGCCCTTGGCAGGGCTGTCTCTGGGTCAGCGGGAATCCGCATCGTCTTGGGCTCCACCTATGGGGCCCAAACCTGTTGCTGTGGCGCCAAGAGTGCCCATTACCGTTGTCCCTTGCGCTGAGCCTGGAGGGAGAACTCTGGCGCAAAATGCGCCTGCCCCTCCAGTGGCTCAGCCACAATCAGAATCATCCGCCCCAACCAAGTTGGGGCCGTCTCGTCAGCGTTGCGGCCGCAAGCTGCCTCTCGATGCCTCCAAATTGGAGGTTATAATCTTCCCTGCTGGCATTCCCGCACGAGCGGGAGAAGTCCAGATGCTCTTTATGTTGCCAGTGTTTGTACCGGCCCCGCCAGAACACTACCCCGTGGTCGTCTTGACCACAGACCCCTGCACACTGGAGCAATATGATGGTCTGGTGGCAACCTCGAGAGGAAAACCCGTGCCTGGAAAAGGCAAAGCGCCAGTAGCATCCTTGTCCGACAAGAGCGACTATGGAGAGTCGAGCTCAGAGCAGGAGGAGGACGGGGAGGAGGGGGAATTGGCAGCGGACTGATTCCAATGAGTATTGCGCAATAAGCGCATTGCAAAGAAGAAGGTGAACCGTGCCAAGGAGCTACAGGCCCTGAGATATAGGGCCGAGGATGAGTTCTCAGGGAGGATTCCCGATGGCTTGGGGGTAAAGGTGTGGGGGCCGCTCGATATTGAGTGAATGAATTTGTGCTTTAGAGGAGCACTCAGCCATTGCACCTATTATTCGTATGCCACGAATACGGTGCTGATGGGAGCTGATGCCAATAGAGCGGCGTCATATGAGTATGCCTCTGGCCATCCTGCCCATATCCCAGGTATGATTGTGTACAAGCACGCCCTGCGTGGTCTTCCCCGCACTCCGCTAGAGCTGGACCGGCTCTATAAAAATGTTCACGTTCCATGTCGCGACAGAATTGTTGTGTACATGTTGATCACAGAGCTTCAGTTGTTTGCACAGCAAACAGTTGAGGCTCTCCATGACCAAACCATGCAGCTCCTGATGAAGGAGCCTCAGTACCAGGACCTCGTCAACCCGATGCAGGGCCCTGACGACATCGCTCTTGTCGAGCAATGACACATCCCGGGGCGCTTTTTGCGCACAAAAGACAATGGTTCCATAGCGCTGCACGTAATGCGCACTCAAGATCCAGCCACACCGTTTGACTTAGACCAGCTGGCGCAGTACACGCTGGTCTTTGGTCAACCCAGACTGGAGAATACATATCAGGACATTGCAGTGGATCATGCCTACCGCATGCATTGGTGGACCCTCTTCAGGTTCGCCTTATGTCGAGCTCTATGCGCTAACAGCGCAGCCAAGCCCGTGATTGTGCAGCGCATGACTCTTGTCATGGCCCATCCAGGGCTGTATTGAGAGGCAATTGCCTCGTATGACGCCATGTTCCCTGTCACGACCCACCCCCGGGCCTGAGCCCTGGGCCCGGGACCACACCACACACCCCGGCAAACACCCCTCGCATGACCTCGACTCAGGACGAACTCCACAAACACCCAACACGGTCATCACGTCATACCCTAGTCGACCCTGACGTTCCTCCTGGACACCCCACGGACACTACCGACGACCCCCGGGGATTCCCGGTGCGACAGCACGGCAACCCACACAACATCCGACGCATCACGCATCATTCAACGCATCATGCATGATCGCTTCATGCCATGCATCATGCCATGCATCATGCATTGCCCTGCGCATCAACCCATGCATCATGCTTCGTCCTGCATCAACTCCCGCATCATGCCTCATCACGTTCTCTCGTCGTGCCACGTCCTCCCTCGCGCAGCGCCACTGCGACTCCCAAAGCAATGGCGCCACTCCCATCCGACACCCGCGGTTTTCCTTTGTCCTCCTAGGCACTCCGGGATACCACCAGAGCCCCGGAGCAGCCCCCAGACCCAGAATTGGGACCCCGGACCTGCCTCATCGTGTAGTCAGTATATAAGCCCCCCCGTAGCACTAAGTACGGTAGTCTTGATATTGCCCATACTCTCCGGTTTTCCTCTCGTATCGCTCCGGCCTCGTAACTTTGCCTCATACTCGTCTCCACTCTATAGTCTCGTACTCGTCTCCATTCCTATAGTCCGTATTTGTCTCTACTCCCTCGTCTCATATCTGTCCCTGTCTCTATTTACTCTCTTAATTCCATCTCCTTTGCTCATCCGTCTCTTTCCTTTGTCCTTGTCTCTGCCTCGAGTTTCTTCTTCCCTTCCCTTCTCGTATTCTGATCTCTTATCTTATCTGGCCTGCACTCTCCACTCCCCTGAGTTCGGTTCCGCACCTGTCCAACTCTAAACTGCCTATTCGCCTATCAGTCCCTTGATTTCCCTGGATAGTCCGCCGCTGGCACGCCACCCATCGCGCCGCCTAACCCAAACTTCCTCCAATAGAACCTCCTCGTCCGGCGCTCGCCCCTTGCTCACGCCAACCCCGGAACACTTTGTCTGATCTCCCTACGCTCCCGGCGCACGTCACCTCATCCCGGCGCCTTCCTCCGGCCCTCTCTAGGTCCCGGCGTGTCCGTAGCTGTCCGAGTACGCTTGGTAAGGCCTTGCCCAGAATTGCTGAGCCCCCGGGTCAGCGGAACCTGACATTCCCTGAGCAACCATTTGAGCCCCAGCGTGGGCCAAAGCTTGAAATTCACCAAGTTCACATGCCCGACAACCAGGCATGGAACTTCTCTGATGACGACGCGTTACGCGTTGATACGGCGGCCCGCCGTGACGGAAAGACATAAGAAATGTATTATGTTTTAGCTAGGTACAAAGGAAAAACATTAAAACATGCATAAAACTGCTGAAACCTGTAAGCAAGCATGTTCCACAGCCAAAACCTGTAGGCTGTACATACCATAGTATTCCGCGCTTCCCGACAATCCTAAAACTGGTCCAAACGTCTAAATCGGAGCACAGATGGTTGAGATATAGGCCTATCTTTGAAAGTCGACAATTTGTTGATGAGAAATGATAGCCGAGGGCTTCCATCAATCAATCAGTGATGAAACGGAGTTAGATATTGATAGGAATGATAACCGAGGAGTGGCTGTGCTGATTTAATCACGGAATGATCTGGAGATGAAAATAGCTTGCAGCACTCAGCAGCCATCATTTGATGATATCACAGAGTGATCCAGTCAGATCATCAGATTGATTTGATAAGATTAGTCGGATCTCGGATCAGGATTAGATTAGGCTAAAGATAGGCTATCTAATCTTGGATCACGATCTGCGATCAACGCATCAATCCCATCAAACCTTTGTGACTTTCCTTCCTGGAGCCCTAGAGCCCTCAATAATAATGCTATCCCGCCCCCCTGGGTACCTCCGGACTCCCCGGAACCGCGCGGACACAACGGAAGGACCCTTAGCGGGTCTTGGATGACGGAAACGCGGAACCGGAGGCCGGAATTAGCCTAAAACCGGCTGCCGGAACAAAAACTTTTCAATTTAGTAAAATTTATTGAATTGAACCCCAGCAGGCTCAATCTTAACCCATACCCGGACCAATGAGATGCTTAGAGGCCCCAGATCACTCATGGTCTGTGCGCAAACAGGAGGATATAAATAGGAGAAGAAAAGGGGGACCCAGCTAAGGAAAACCTGTGCAGCTCGGGGTCCCCAGGGAGTGGACTACTTAGGCTAATCAGTAAAGTACTTCAGACCAGCTTTAATAAAGCTTATTGCCTACATTTGTGTGAATTAAGTTCGCTCAAATTAAAGCTTGAACTTTGTTAATCTAGTGAATTAACCATTTGTGTGGCTCGGAGTCCCCAGGGAGTGTGACTACTTAGGCCTATCATTTAGTTGACTTTACTAGGGTCGCTTTTTGGTATCTTTTTAGAGACCATTTATATTGTGGACTACTTCGGTTCATTATAATAATAAACTAAAACTACAAAAATCATTACAACTTCATTACAAGTGTTAGTTTCTGTGTCATAGCCCCACAAAACTCGCGAAAGTAAAGTTTAGTTGTCTACACTGATTAGAGTCCCTCTGATTAGTTCAACAAACCCTACATTTCGCATCAGCGTCCTTCTACACAACCGGATTCCGCTGGAATGGGTGGACCACGCCTACACTTACGGCGTAGTCTTCCTGGAACAGCAGTTCCATTCCCCCACGATGTCCATGGACATCTTCAAACAGGTCAATGACGAGCGCATGGAGCGCCTTTCCAAGTATGGCACCCCGGCCGCAATCCCGCAATGGGATGGATAGCGGGAGATGACTGAAGACAATTACTATCGTCTTATGTTCAAGCACCACAAGGAGAGCAATCTCCCAGAAAACCCTGAGGCCAATGGCCTCTATTATCTGATTGGCATGGACCCGAACCAGGTCAATCTCCTAAAACACATGGCAGCGCATGGTACGCTACCCACCATTGCTTCAGCAATTAACGTCGCACTAACAGAGTCTATGGTGATAGACGCGCCTGCAGTCGAGGGGCCTATAACCCCACCGAGGACGGAATCGGTGCCTCCCCCTCCCGCAATTAACGTCGCACTGGAGGAGGAGTCAATGGTTACTGAGACGGGCACGGTTGTGGGAGCATCGACATCCGGGTCCTAGACCCATGTTCTTTGTTGTGTAGGTACCTCCGAGTACTTCACTTGAACCCTTTCAGCTGATATGCACTCCAGAGTAGCGTGTAGATACAGCGGACCCAGAGGAGGGGTCACCCTATTTTGTTTATTTTTTTTACTTAATTATTTCTTGTCACTGCTGGCGTCCCATGTGCAACCGTCTGATAAGAGACTGCTGCTATTGTGTCTAGATGACACCCCTACTACGTGAATAATGCTAACGTTTTGCAGCAACGCGATACGCGTGCTACTCTGTTGCTTGCACTATTGTGCATCTTTTTTTTTTTTTTTTTTTTTTTTTTTTATTCAATTATCGTGCCTCGGGCGCTTGGCACCCACGTTGCATGTAACATATGACAGGTAGACTACTCTATGAGAGCTACGGAATCCCCGCCCCCCTGCATATGCGGAGAAAGAGCGGATCGGTGAGTGGGGGGCAATGAGGCAATGCGCACCGCGGCTCTTGTGAGTATTTTGCAAAACAGCAGGTCGACAGGAAGGAGGTTCGCGTGGACCTCAAGGACGTCCCCGGCAGTAGTTCTTAGGGCGCCAGTGATCAGCTTGGCCATCGATCTCTGAGCTGGGCCTAGTTTCTTTGTCGCCATCACCGATCCAGTACGTCTGCCGTCACGCTTTGCCTCACTAACCCCGGAGAACCAAACGTCCGCCGCATACGTGAAGGCGGGAACCGCGACCGTGTTGTAGAGCTGCCGGACCCTGTGTGCCGGCATGCCACCGGATATCCTGGAGAGGCGGGCTACCTGCAGAGACCACCAAGTGGCACTGGCGGCCACCTTCTGCATGTGTGCGGACCAGCGAAGCTTTGAGTCGAAGAGGACACCTAGGTATTTGTAAGTCGGGACTGTTTTCACCGTCTGTATTGCAGAGGACCCGTCGTTGTTGGACCTTGTGAGTTTGAGATCTGGCGGAATCGGGTCCACGGGTGAGCGTGGGAAGTTCATTAGGGCTAATTTGGTCAGTTCAAATGGGGAGTTGTGTTGCTGAGACCAGTCAAAGCCGCCTTGAGCACGCTCCATCATGTCAGTCAGGATCTGGTGCGCCTCCGTCAGAGACTTCCCGATAGCAAGGAACATGGCATTGTCTACGAAGCCTGCAGAGGTCTCCGTCGAGCTGGAAGGGGGAGCGGTCAGTAATAGTGGCGCATTGTACATTGCATAGAAAATCATGGATAGCGGACAACCTTGGGTCGTCCCATTCCTGATCTCGAGCCAGTCCGATTGGAAGTCATCAAAGCAGAGCCGTGTGAGTCTACTGGTTAGCATGCGCTGTGTTAGCCAGGTGTAGCGGGAAGGTATCCCCAACTCCTTCATGTTGTGGATGAGTCTGCTGGGGACGGTATTTGGGAATGCTCCTTGGACATCGAGGAAGAGAGCCGCCGCAACCTTCCCAGAACGCCATGCATTCTTAACCTTGTGGACAATGAGGTGCATAGCGTCTGAGGTGTTCCGTCCAGGGCGTCCTCCAAATTGGCCTTGGGGAAGGAGGCCATGCTTTTCTACGATGAAGGAAAGATCAGCTGCAACCAGTGTAGAGAGCAGCTTCCCTAGGGTGTTCAGAAGGCCGATTGGGCGGTAAGCGCTTGCAAATTCGTAGGAGGGTTTGCCTGGCTTCCTGAGTACTAGCGTGGTGGATTCCAGCCAGCTGGCGTGGTAAACATCGAGGTCGAAGACCGCCTTGAAAATATAATATAAGTGATCAATTAGTTTGTCGGCGCAGCGCTTGAAGACCACATTGGGGATCCCATCCGGGCCTGGCGCTTTGAACGGACGTAGGCCGTGGATGGCCTCATGAATCCTATCTTGCGTGAAGGTCGATGGCTCTGCTAAAGGTTCAGGATAGGCTGTTAGTGGGGCCGTGGAGGCAGAGGGAGGGGAGGGGAAAAAGGACTTAGCAAGGATTCTTGCTTTGTCCTTATTGGATGAGAACGTTGGCGAGCCCAGGGAGTTTAGATCCTTTAGATCTGGGACCCTGTCACATGCAAAATCCGTTGAGTCGGACACTGCATATTTATTTGCCAGATAAATTTGCCTTGCGTCGATGTTCTCCAACCAATCCTTCCAGTGGGCTTCCTTGGCGCTGCGGATCTCCTTTGTCATCTCGCGTGACAACCTAGCTGCCAAGTCTTTTGCCGGGTGGTTAGGTATGTCGCGGTATTTGAAGGCCTCGTTAGAGGCTTGGCACCTCTGGGCCTTCAGCCTTCCGAGGTCTTTATTCCACCATCGTTTGGTGTAGGGGCAAGGTTTCCTTGTTGGGACAATGTCTTTGTCGCCGATGACTTCCTGTATGATCAAGGTGAGGTCAGTGACTGTGGCGTGGAATTCCTCTGCAGAGGTGATCGGGTGCACTGGCAGGCGGGTGATCAAGCGCTCCTTGAGAGCCTCACCGAACGCAGTCCAGTCGACCTCTCTGAAGTTTTTCGAGGGTCTGGGGGGAGAGCGAGGGATAGGAAATTCCACTGTTGTTACAATGGGGAGATGGTCAGTGATGGGGGGACGGATCGCAGCAGATACATCACAGGAGATGATTGATGACGTCGATGCATGGGAGCACCACACGTTGTCGGGCCTTGTCCAATTACCTGCAGCCGTCTCGAGTGTAGGAATGTATGGCGGGAGTGTCAGTTCCATGTCATGGTCTTCAATGAGGTTGAGTAGTGGCTGGATGAGCGCCTCCGTGGAGTTGAGGCGTCAGTTGGCCACAGATTCCCAAAGGGGGTGATGCCGGTTGAAGTCGCCTAACCAAAGCATGTGGTCGGCAGGGGAGGACTGCGAGGTGCAGGGTGGAGAGGAGAGGAAGCGGGAGAGAGCGACGAGGGTATCGTTGTGTTCACATGCATTGTAGATACCATACACGGAGATCCCCCCGTGGTCACCTCTGAAGCGGACTGCTGCTATGTCTGTGGAGTGGATTTTCAGTATGGTGTATGCATCTGTGGGGATGTTAGTGTTTATTAATAGGACTGAGCGGGAGCGAGTGCTTCCGTCTTTCCTATGGTCAGTGGGGTAGATGACGCGCCAATAGTGTGATGCTTTTGTGTTACCCAGTCGGTCAAGGAAGGGCTCTTGTATAGCAAGCACGTCCCATTCCATAGGGTTTGCAGAATTTAGCATGGCCGCTTGTGCAACGTCAGATTTGCGGATGTTCTGCTGCCAAATGCGTAGTTTCTCCGGGGAGTTCTGCATGCCCGCACTCATTTAGATGCGAGTGGGGCATCTCTTCCTCCGCGTTTATGGCTCGGCTGGGTGGTGAATCCAAACTCGCTGAGGTTGCTGAGTCTGCTGGGAGCCCTGCTGTTGGAGCTACCGGCCATGGTTGGACCGTTTTGACCTGGGCTGCGGGGTCTTTCGAGGTGCTCAGGGTGGGGGACCTCGGATGTGGGCCCAGTCTGAGTGGGGGGTTTGGATACCTGGGAGGGCCCCGCGTGCCTTGGTGGGGCCGTTATCCAAGATTCTGGGTCCTTGGTTGGGAAGTAGGGCATACGGTTTTCCGGCATGCGTACGTCTAGCTCATCACAGAGCCTCTTGAATGTGGGGCATGCTCTGTCTGCGCAATCGTGAGTAGATTCAGGGCCGCATGCCACACACCTAGGCTTGGGGACAGAGCAATCTTTTGCCGAGTGGTTGGTACCCGCGCATTTCATGCACCTTTTGTCGTCTTTACAGTCGTATCTCGTGTGGCCGTAGCGTTGGCATTTGTTACAATGAATTGGTTCCTTCATATCTTTCCGGATGGTGATTTGCTTGCCCCCAATGAATATGCGTCCTTGTATCATATCGTTCGCCACTACGGGGTCGTTGCAGACCAGTCGCAGCGTGGCTACCAATTGCCGGGGAGATCGCAGTTCGGGGCGTTTGAGCCATGCCGCTTCCATGATGGTGCCCCTCGGTAGACCGTTTTCGCGTTCTATGATTTCTAGGCTGGTCCTGTTGCTTGGGTTGAATTGGCCCAGGCAGGGGACAAAGCGGGCAATGAGGGCGTAGGCCTTGGGGCGGACTTCCATGGAGTAACCGAAGATATCTTCGAAAGCAGTCCAGTTGCTGTCTGCGTAGTCCCGGAACCTTTGTGCCGAGTCAGCTGAATCAAATTCGAGGAGGTACGCACCGCGCTTCGTGGTCTTCATGCCTATGACCCGCGTGATCAGATGGGGTGGGGCCTCCTCGCCTTCTTCTAAACCCGCTGGGAGGAGGGTCTTGGCATCTAGCGTTGTTAGTGCATTATTTAGGCAGTCACAGAGGCGGGCTGTTCCTTCGGTCGAGAAATCTTTCGGGGCGTTGTCGTCCTCTTTGTCTATTGAGATGAGGATCATCCTCGCATTTTGGATGATACGTTGCCTAACTCTGGCTTATTCAGTGTAGGTTAGTGTAGATGGGGGGGTCCCCGTGGGCCAGGATGGAGGTTGTTGTTGGTGAGGATTGCGTGGAGCCGAGTGCATCTTGACCACCGAGGCCCAAGAGCGGATCCCTGGCTTAGGCATGGGTGGTGGGGGTTGAGCAGACGTGAATTTGGCTACGATAGAAAATACAACTAATCACCTGGCAAAGGGAAATCTGAAGAGAACACATCTAAGGATTCCTCTGCCATGGTGCAGCACATCAGTGCGGGTGGCAGAGGCATGGGAACAACTATGCAGTACTTCCTAGAAGGTGCAGGAGCATCCTGGAGAACTGTAACCTGAGGTTACGGGCTAGAACTATCTTGTGTGTCCCACACAGTGCTAAATCAGACCACAGTATCAGATTTGACTAGAACTAGAGTGAATACAAGATGTTAAGCTTACATAATACTCTACTGAATGATTATAGCATTGTTGACGCTGGTAACAAGTGTGAGTCCGTTACATACCCCCCAATGAGACCGAATACTTGGTCTTAGGAAGGGAGGTGAAGTGAAATGAAAGATGCACAAGAGGACGCTCCTTGATCTTAAACTCCCATCATCCCTTCTGGGGTCCTGGTAGCTTTACGATTGTTAGACAGCGTATTTACACCTATCCCATTTCTTCTCTGAGCTACAGGGTCAACTAACCCATCTGTACCTACCCATTTCCCCCTCACTACCCCACCTCCTGGCCCAGACAATGTCTGCCACTAGGAGGGCACCCTCAGTCACTATGCCCGGCGGTGCCAACTTTGCGGGGACCCTGGAACGCTCCCGGGCGCTTCCGACCCACACCGACCTCAAGTCACTCTTGGCCATCAACTCAGGCCCGATCAAATCGGCCTTGGACACACGCAAGTGGCTTGAGACCAAGGGGTGAATCCTAACGGCTGAACCCTACGACCGCACGAAACTGATTAACATCCTCGTCACCGCTGCCCTATCCTCGAAGCAAGCCGACCTGAAAACGGTAGCTATCGCGGTAGCCTTCCTTCTCGACGCCAATGTCACGGATCACGTGTCGGACACCCTGGCGGAAGCGGTAGCCACCAAGACTGCTAAGCATCTGGAAAACCTGGTCGGAAAGCTAAGTTCCTCAGCTGACTTCATTACTGCTAGTGACACCAACAGAGCGGAGGACACGCTGACCCTGAAGTCAACAACTGCCACCTTGGAAAGACTGACCGACTCCCTTTCTTCCACGGTACTATGCTGTTTCTAATAAACTTTGGATTTTTCTCTGCCAGTTGTGTGACTTAGCCGCAACCTCCAGAGGTTACCCTTACAGCAGAACAAGTCTCCTAATCCTGGTCTGGAAGTCCCTTATAGCCGCCAAAAGTTATCCAGCTCCTATCTGTCGCTTCTCCACTAGGCTGAAGCACCAACATTATCTATGTCTCAGCCAGCCACTTTAGAAGCTCTCTTGGATGCCATGGCCTCCAACAAGGAAGCCTGGACCTGCCTGCTCCATCTAGAAATGCAGGTGCAACTTACACAAGCCTCCCTCACACAGCACACTGCCAAACTCACTCACCTCTGCCAAACCACCAAAACCATCTCTGACTCCTTCTGCATGCTCCTCAAACGCCTTGCTCCGGTGGCAGCCAACCCCCTGCTGCCTACTCCACTAGTGCAACACTCTTGCACTGCATGATCTCCTCTCTTAGCATAGGAGCACTCCAACATCCCATGCCCAGCAATTCCCTGACTGCATGTCTGGAGAATGTTTTCTCCAATCCTGTATCACTTACATCCAACTCTGCGGCAACAACCTTGTCTCCAACAAGCTGAAGATCATATGGGTCCTATCCTATATAAAGTCAGGACAGGCAGCCATCTACACAATGAGAGTTTTCCAATGCCCCGGTGGCATCAGAAGCTTTGCGGACTGGGGCAAGTTTGAACAAGAGTTCTGGAACAAGTTCTTCCCCTGGAACCCAACCAAAACTACTGCACTGGTTCTGCAAGACAGGGATCAGTACGGTCAAGAGAAGCAATCCCTGGACAAGTACATTGACTCATTCTGTGCTGGTAGAGCAGGCTGAGTACTCCAATGGCCTGCAGCTGTGCCTCACCTTTCTGGAAGGGCTCTATTTTGTTCTGATGGAGCGCATCTACAACCTTGTAGAAGGATGCCTGGCAGATGATCAGGTTCTGTCATGATACTGGGTAGCTTGGGGGCAGTGGCAACTTATGGAGCTCAAGCAGGACCTCCACAAGGCTGCAGCCCCTGCTTTGTCCTTGTGCCTACCTATCATGCTCCCCTGCCAACCAACTGCTCTGCTCCCAATGACGTTGTCAGCAGCACCTCTGGCACCCCCAGTACTACTCCTGGGTGCCCCAATGGACATGAACACTTCTTGGCAACACATACCCCTCCTGTTCTCACACCAATGCTGTGGCACACAGGGCCAGTTTGCCTGCCACTGCCCCTGGGCCTAGAGGTCTGATATCTGTCCCCAGAGGAGCAGGAAGAGCTGCTCCTGCAACTCCTAGCACCCTGCGATGTGGCCAGGATCCCCTCTCTGGACAACTCTGCTCCAAAAAATGCGCACAAGGCCCCTCTTGTTGGCAGAGAGTCAGAGGAGTTGCAGGAGGGTTTTTAGGGATGCAGTGGGTGAAAAGTATGCCCCCGTTGCCTAGTGCTAACTGGTTTGCATGTCTGTTGGTAGAAGAAATCACAAGTTGGCTGTGGAAAGAGGTGGTGGTATTGTGTGCTTGGTGCATTGCTTGGTGTTACAATCCAATCACTTCTTTTTCACCCCCTGCCCTCTGCCCACATCCAGGACAGGCCCTGATCCCAACCCAACCCCCTTTCCTATGCATACATGACTCCTCACCAATGCATCATGCATCAGTAGTGCATCACCTTCTGACCTTCCTTCCCCATCCAGCCACTCCCTCCCAGCTCCTGTTCCCTTACGCGCCCCCACCAAAATGGCTACTCTGCCAATCCTGGAGCATGCCTCTGGCCTTCCCCAAGTATACAAGGCTTTGGCCCCATAGTTGGTCCTTAGTCTTGGTATTACCTATATTTCCTACTTATCTTTTCCTACTCTCTGTCTCTCCTCTCTATTTCCTCTCTCAATAAACTCATTCTCCTCTCTATTTCTCGTTTGATCCTAAGTTCCAACCCCTCTTACTTGTGCTTGACCTCCATTGCCACTCCAGTCAAGCTACAACCATGATTGGACTACTTTTCCGAAGCCCTCTGCAGCCCCTATCACCCTCCAAGCCCCTCCAACCAGTGGGTTCATTGCTCTATAGCAAGCCTCTGGGTCAGTGGTCCCTGACACTTGGGCTTCTGAGCATGTGACTAGTGCCCTACAAGGCTGCTGGTACATGTGATTAGTGACCATCCCAGCCTTTAACCATTTAGCGACCTCAACCCCCTTCTGCCCCCTTGGTTGACAATGAGTTGGCTGATATCCTTGGTGGGACCTCTCCTCAACAGGTAAGTCCTATCATTTGCCAAAGGTAAGTCGCTTATCTGTTCTTGTCATTGGCAATGGGCTGAATTATCCCCTGATAGCAAAGAGACACTAATTGTGGAGCTGCTCTTGGCGCAACAGTGAGCCGCTCAAGAGACGCTACTGGCAGAGGCATGGCAACAGGCAGTGGAGGAGAGAGAGTAGAAGTGGCAGGAGGAGCTTTGTGAAGCAGACTTGGCAGGAGGGTTGGCAGTAGTAAGGATGGAGATGCCTGCTCCGAGCAGGCCTAGCCATAGTGCCCCAGTGGCTTTCATCTTTGTCTTGTTGGGTTTCCCCTTTGCTGCACTCAGCCAAACCGCCACCGACAACCTTACCAAGATGTGCTGGGTGCAGCGCTGTGCCCGCTATGCTCAATGTGTGGCTGCTGGCAACAAGAGCCCCACACCAGCAGCTCCCAGGCAGGGCTCAACTGCTCAGCAAGGTATGTGTTCTGCCAACTGTTGCTTGTCAAGGTCACTAACAATTGTTTTTCTAGTCTCACAAGTTGGCTAAAGTGGCACCCATGTATGAAGTAAGAGTTGCTTGCATGTCTATTGGTTAGCGACTGAATGTTACCATAGGTGCCTATGCAAACTGTCTTTACCAATGCCAAGTTGAGGGACTTGCTGGCGCCTTGGCAGGCCAAGGTGGTGCTGGACATAGGTATAGAGGCCAGAGTAGTGATGGAGGGAGCAAAGAGTAAGAAGATGGTGGTGCTTGGCTAGCACCAGACATACAAAGAGTCCAAAGGTGTGGTAAGTGGTCTTGTTTTTTTAGCAACCTAGCTGATCTTTATTAATCTTAATGCAACAAATGCTGGGCCAACAACAACCCTGAGGCTTGTTGGTTCCTGACTGGGGTCCTGCCATGTTACCACTGTGATGCCCTCAAGCAGGCCTGCATGTACAATGGCCTCAAGTCTCAAGAATGTGGTAAGGAAGACCCTATTGTCAAGCGCATATTCAAACAGTTGATAAGGGTTAGGAGGGCTCAGGAGTTTGTGTTGGACAAGCGGGCACTGATAGAGTCTTGCAGTGTTGCCAGCATCACTGAAGAGAGCTTGGCACTGCCAACTCATCAGGGAGAGACAACCATACCAACTGGTAGCTGGCCACCCAAGAGGACTAAGAAAGACAAGGGCAAGGGGAAGGCAGTAGCAGAGGGAGAAGAGTTGGTAGAGGATGGAGAAGAGTTGGTAGAGGGTTGCCGTGACCGCAAGAGGGTGGGATCTTCTCTGGGCTCTCCCAGGGAAGTCAAGCACCTTTATGTCTGCTTTATTTCTGCTGAGCATGAGCTATCCAGTCCTTCTTTTGATTGCTTGGCAGCTACATGTTTAGCAGAACTGGACCTAGATTTCTTCCATTGGCAGATGCCATCCCCTTTGGCTGGTTCTAGTGGTACTTGGTAAGTCTTATTCTGTCTCCTATTGATTGGTAACTGATTCTGTGTTGCTAGGTGCTCCCCTTCTCCATAAGCTGCCAAGGACCTGGAGAATGTGGCTTCTTGACTAGCAGAAATCTTACGGCCTCCCAAACACCACGTTGGCATTGGCAATCTTGAGGAAGATAGAGAGGGTGAGGACGAGATTGTGTACAAGGAAGAGGAAAACAAAGAGGAAGGAGAGGAGGAGGTAAGACTCCTCTCCAGGCGCTGGGTGTTGCTAATGGACTGGCGTTCTTAGCTGGCAACCGCACACAAGATGTCCTCCAGTGATGAGAACCACAAACAAATAGAGCGCCCTGCCCCAGTTGCTAGGATGGACTTGTGCTGGACCCTCCTTTCTGCCTACAGAGTGACTGGTGGCGACTTCAACTGGTTGGGCAAGGAGCTGCTATACCTCATTACTGGTATGAGGTCACCAAAGGAGTTGGAGAGGTTCATGGAGTGGGCCGCTGGTATAGAGTTGGTAATGGCATGGGAGATGAAGGTAGTAGACAACAAGATGGTGGGGATGAGGATGATACGGAGGATACTGGGATGCAGTGTTGTTATCTTGAGGTGGTACCAGCAGGATTGCAAGGAGGCGCTGGCCTGGCAAGAGCACAACAATGTCCAGGCAGAGGACCTCTTCCCACTTCCTCTCTTTGCCTTTTCTGCCAACCCTGACCAGGCCTAGTTGCTAGTGCCTGTAAAAATTTTTGATTATCATATTGTTGTACATAGAATGAGAACGTAGGAGAAAAATGTAACATAGATGTTCTTGGGACTTGTAACAGTGGGCAGTAAGAAACAATATAAGAAAGTCTATGTGTATAGTAAGGGAACATGGGTTCTTAAAAGACTTAGAAAAGAAAAGACTTAGCAAATGTGGTTATGTAGCAACTTGGGCTTTTAAGGGAACGCTCAGTATATCATCATAGCAGAAAACCCTTGTGAGGAGTTGTACAAGGTGCCAGGCGGCAATCAAAGTTGCTAACGCTGCATCTTGAAGTAAAGTAAAACGTCTGTATAGTAAAAAATAAGTAAGGAAAGGAAAGAGAGTTGGTAAGAAAAGTGAACAGTATTTCAGTCTTCTCCTTCAGGCGGCAAGTCATCGTCATCCAATAGGTTGGTTTCTTCAAGTTCTCTGAGTTTGGCAGTATTGATGTCTAGCACCTTGAATGGCAAGGGTATGTGATTACATGCAAGATAAGGGAATAGGTGGAAGGCAGCCACTGGCCTATGCAGTACCAATCCATCTAGTTCACAAAGGACATAAGTGCCTCCATGGTTACAAGAGATAACTACCAATGGCACCAAGTAGCAAGGGCACATTTTCTTGTTGTGGATTGTCTCAATTTTGGAGTTCCTCATGAGCACTAGCAACCCACAGCTAAAGTTGTAGTCTTTGATGGTTGCACTGTGGTCTGTTTCAAACCTTAGCACTGCCTTCTGTCTGGCGCTAAAGACTGTCTTGTGTAGGTGCGCTAAGTCTTCACTTTGTCGTTGTAGGTCAATGGCATGCCATGCAATAAGGTCAGTAGTAGATAGTAGGGAGTTGGGCACTGGCTGCAAGTATGTTGCTTCAATGATGTTGGCTGGTAGTAGAGGGTGGATGCCAGTCACTGCGTAGTAAGGTGAGTAACCCATGCACTTGCGTATAGTTACTCTTTCTGACCAGAAGACTGAGTAGGTTACTTCACTCTATCTAGACTTGTTGCTATCTACCGCCTTAAAGAGGGCTTGGTGCATGTCAAAGTGGGGGCACTCCACAAGACCATTAGCACATTTGTTGTAGCCAGAGATGCATATGTGGTGGATGTTGTACTTCTTGGCTAGATATGTTAGTGCCTTGATGATGAGAGCACCATTGTTGGTAACTATCTCTCTTAGTGCACCCCAGTGGCAGATGACGTCTTCAAACAACCACTTAGCTATAGCATCTGTTTTTTCTCTTTGGAGCATTCTAAATTCAGGTCAGTGCACTAGCAAGCAGCAACCTTGAATAATGTACTTGTAGTGACCTGACTTGGACATGTGCATTGTGTCAATATAGATCTTGCTGAAGAGAGGCACTGGCATAGCAATGGTTGGTGGAATGAGCAATTGGCAAGTCTGCTGGACCTGGCAGAGGTGACAAGTCTTTACATACCAAGCAACATCTGCTCGCACGTGAGGCCACCAAAAGCACTCCAACAGTATAGCATATGTGGCATAAAGTCCCCTGTGGCCTAAGTTGTCATGCATGGTGCATAAGATTCTGAGTTGGTTGCTAGGCTGCACCACTAGTTTGTGTGCACCATCCTTGTTGCACTGCTAGAGTTGATTGTTGCTAATGAAGAAGTTGGTGGCATAACATATGAAGGTGGCATATTTGTCATTGCTAAGGTGGATAGGTCGCTTAAGAGAGTTCAACCAGTCTTGGATGGCATCTAGGTGCACATTGTCTGCTTGAGCCTTAGCGCTCCTGGGTACTGAGTTATAGGCAAGGTCGGTGCTGTTTTCTCTAAGGGGCTTGGATTCTTCAACTCTTTTCTAGTTGGCAACTTGTCAGTGATGTTGGCGGTAAAGAATGTGAGAGGGACAGTAAAGCAGATCAGTTGATAAGGAACAATTTGATGCAGGAGAGTGCTAGAAGGTTGGTTGCTACAGGAGGCAGATGGGGAGCTGTATAAAGTGCATGAATCCATGGAGTTGGTCTATCCAGTTGCTAAAGACGTCATTGTTGTTTTGGTCAGGAAGAGGGTTGGTAGGCTGTAATGGTCAGTGGGAAAGTCCATCAGGTCCGTGAAAGGTGCCTTTGACGTGTACCAGCTCAAAGTGGAACATGAGGATAGTGACTATCCAGCAATTCATGCTGGCAAAGGGCTGTATGTCAGGATTCCGTACCATACCTTTGATGTACCTAGTGTCCACTTCCACAATGAGGTTTTGCATGCCAATGAGATACATCCTTGGCATCTGAAAAGCTTTAAAGAGACCATAGAGTTCCAACTTGGCCTGGCTATAGCGTGACCCCCTGTCATTTAGCATAATTGACCCAAAGTGATTGTAGTGCCTCTGTTTCCAATTGTTGCTAAGGCACTGACACAAGAAGAAGCTGATGGCAATGCACAATGTGTCAACCGCTAGTATAATGGGGTCTGGCAACTGGTAGTCAATGAGAACAAGGGGCTGGGCTTCATGTAGCACCTTCACTAGGTCTTGCTGGGCGGAAACTTGCTTGGAACCAAATTCAAAGAGGGCATTAGCGTGTGTGAGGCAGGTAAGGTGATGGGCACAATGGGCAAAAGTTCTTGATGAAGATGCAGAGGATGCCAATAGTCCCCAGGAAAGCACATACCTCTGAAAGATTGTGGCATACATCCCAGCAATCCAACAGGGCTAAGTGCAACTCATTGGGAATGTGGCCACTAAGCATGCAGATGTGGCCAAGGATTTTGAAGCGTGGGGCACAGAGTACTGGCTTGTGCCCAGAGAACATACCACTACTATGCTTCATGTGCTGGAGGATGCAGTTAAGTAGCTGGAAGAAATCCCATAGCACTAAGTGGACGCTGGGGTTGTCAGAGTGAGTTGCTGGGAGGCTGTCTATGAGTTGCCAGTCTTTGGGACTCTTAGTGCCTACATTGTCAATGAAACTTTGAACAAATTCAGGGATTTTGGATTGAAGGATATAGTTGACATTGTTGTGGAAAATTGGTACTGAGTTGGTGATGTGCACGTTAGTATACGTCGTTGTTCTGGGGGCTTATTGACTTAGTTACAATCACTCTTGTACTTTTAAAATATTTGTATTGTTTTATTTAAAATGTTTTAGGTGGTTGGGTGCTCTGTTACAATGTATACAAAGTCTTAGAGGTGTATTCAATAGAACTGACCTAAGGAATTCTCTCACTGGAGACCCGGAGTCTTGTCTAATGGTTACCTGCCTATTTCTCTCTTTTCATTCTGCTTATATACTTTTCCACATTGCGCACAGACCATCTAGCCATGCTTATTTTTGTGCACTGACCATGTGGAATACTGTGGCTAAATATTCTGCCATTGTTTTTCCTGCCGTCACTTTCTTCTTTCGGACCTCTAGCCTATTTTGGCTGGTACGGCTATTTCTGGACTAATTATAGCTTTATTTAGCTGGTTGCTAAGCGTCTTTATTCCGTGTCTGATTGGTTGGCCACTTTGTTATTTTTTATATTATTTTATTTTTGATTTTGATTTTTCAGAGATTCCTAGCCATTACTTAATCGTCGAGCATTCTTGTTTTTTGTTCAATCATGATCTCAGCTTTTATTTGGGTTTAGATCTCTTCTAGCCGAGATCTATCTCTCTTTTAAGTTTGTTGGCCCTCTTTTCTATCTGCGTCACAGTTTGCTGACAGCCATTCTGTTAGCTTCTGGCTACAGCTTTATGTCCGTCATATCATTGGTCCAGCCCATTGGCAAGGTGACTAGTCACAAGGTGCCAAAGGATGTCTGGAAAGTGGTGAGGTCACGTGAAGAAACATGGATAAGTCACTCATTGTAGCCTACATAGAGGTCAAGGATGGCGCCACAAATCCTGCCGGCAAAGGATTTGGCAATGTAGTTGAGAAAGGTTGGGATGCCAGAGTGTTGTATAGTGACTCTATTTAGTAGTTCAAGACTATGAACAATACAAAGGTTACCATTCTTCTTGAGTACACAAAACCAGCAGAAGCAGTAAGTGCTATTGGAAGGCTTGTAGATGCCAGCTTTGATCTTGCTGCAGATTATCTGGCAGACCTTGGCTTCAAGTCCAGGTGGTATGGAGCAGTTGTGTTCAGTCCAGAGTATATGAGGGATGGTCAGTATGACAACAGGCGGAAAGAAGTTGGTACAAAAGCTACCTTGCTCAGAGTCCTCCCAGGCAAATGCTTGGTTCTGTTTGGACATGAGGTCAGTAAGCACGTTTAATTCAGGAGTTGTGAGGAAACTGGTATTGTGTTCACTAACAAACTGTTTCTGGCATTTCTTGGTAAAGTGGCCTGTCAGTTGGAATGGCGGTAGGTTTGAGGTCAATGTTGACATGTCAGCAAGTGGGTCGCCAATGATATTTTGTTCAATTCAAAAGTCCTTGGAGACGGTGCTGGTAACAGGCTTGATTTTGGGCGCTATGAGTTTATATTTCTTTTCAACCTGTACACCTTTGTGTTTAGTAGCGTTAGCGGTGGCAAAGGTGGAGGTGGTAGGTAACGTAGGTGATGGGTTGCTAGCGCTAGTGCTAGCTTTGGAAAGTCCAAGAATTGCAGGGTGGGAAGAATTAGATAAGGTTTCAAGATACATATCAGGGGAGGCAAATTTAGCAAAGTGGTCAGATGCGGTAAGGTACAGGTAGGCAAGAGATGAGTCAGTTAGTTTTTGGTGGTTGGTAGCAGGGGTACTGGATTAGCGCTAGGGTCACAAGAAGGCAACAGTACTTCAGAGTCAAGAAATGCGGTAAAAACAATATTTACAAGGCCACTATGGTGGTCATAGTCCAGTGTAAGTGCTACATCTCCATGATTGTTGCCAATCACCTCCTTGATGGTGGATGAAAACATGAGTGTGGCTGTCCTGGGTACTGGTTGGTAAACATTGGGGCTTTAGCAAGTTTCTCCTTCTGGCAACCTCTAGGAAAGGTTGGCACTGTGTGGTGGACGCCAGAGTTGGGATTGCTAATTGTCAGAGTTGTTTTGTTGTTGGATAGAGTCTTTACAATGGAGCATGCTAACACATCAAAGGGGTGGCCAAGGAGGATGTTGTATGCTGGTGAATGGAGTATGTGGATTTGCAAGTAAAATGTAAGGTTACCAATGGTGCACGGCACGTTCTTGGTGAGTCCAAGCAACCTATCTATAATGCCATTAGCGCTTTGCATGTTTAAGACTATACTGGGGTCATAGATGAGGCCTAAGTTGTTGGTGACTTCTGCCAACATCAAAATGATCTGGGAGCCGCTGTCCACTATGGCCTCTATCACTTGGCGACTGTCAATGGTAAGCATGATAGATCGAATAGTATGTGAGTCCTGGGTGACTGTCAGTATGGCTGGGTCCTCTCCTGGCACTAGCAACCAGATGTAAGTCTCTATGGGGTCTATCAAGGTGGTGTTAGCAAGTTGTTGATTGGCATTGGTGTTGGTTAGCAAAGGGTTGGTGGCAAGTGAAAATCTGGGTAGCGCATTATTGATGTCAGGTGCGTCTTGGAGGGGGTTACCACTGTTTTGACCTAGTTCCTAATGACGGGCACTATGCTGCAGAGCTCCTCAACTGATAAAATCACAGGTGTCTTCATGATGCGGCTGAATACATGGTTGAATTTCTTGATGTCATAAATGAGAGCAGTTGGTTGGTTACCACCTTCAGGTCACTTGTTGAGTGCAGCAAAGTTATGTTGGATGGGAACAGTATAGCAAGTGGGAAGACCAGAGTACAGGTGCAGAGGCAGTGGAGCTGAAGAGGTAGCTGACAACACATGCTCCCACCCATTCATTGAGGTCCACAAGGCCAGCCAATGAGGTGGTGTTGTCTGCAGTGGTTTTTGCATTTGGAGTCCCAGCAAGAGCTGAGGGCTCTACTATGTTTTTCTTACTAGTGGTGCACTTTGAGGCACCACTGGACTCGTTGATGACACCCAAAAGTCGCTAAGCACTGTCCTGGTAGATGGTAAACTTAGCGCCTCACGAATAAGTAGCGTCGGGCAGTTGCTAGTGTTTTGAGAAAGTCCCAGGCAGGGTCTCGGAAGCCTAGTCTTTTTAGTGTGATTTGAACTTAGAGAAATAAACCGGTTGCTTAGCGATCTAAGCCAAAAGCCTGCAAGGCACTAGGGTGCTAGAAGTTGGCAAGGATTCTAGCGACGTAAATGTTGGCAACAATGTGCCTGTATGGCACTGTAATACAAAAGTCGGTAGTCGAAGCTGGCAAGGTGAAGTCGGCAAGACTGATTCACTTAGCAACTCTGAGGACTTAGAATGCACTGAAATGAGATCTGAAATGTGGGGTGTACGATTCGATGATGGCTAAGACAAAATATGTACAGTATTTATAGGTGCTAGGCCGCCGTGGTAATTAAACTAAAAAGTCACTAATTGATCAATCACAAAAAAATGGAGACAAGTACAATGGAACGTGAAAGTCGCTAAGCGACGGCATCTGTCAAGTCAGCAAGCTTTAACTTAACATTCTAGCAGTGAAAGAGGACAAATGCACGGGGACTGTCGCTAAGGCCTGAAACCATCAAGGGGCCTGTCTTGCGTAGGTCGCTAAGCATCGGATCAACTGTAAGCATCACTAATATCTAAAACCATCACGTGGACCTGTCTTGTGTAAGTTGCCAAGCGTTGCTAAAGTGATCTGTCGTTGGATCTTTGAGAAGCACTGGATTTTGATAGGCGTCACTAAAGGCTCTGGCATCAGTTATTACTGATTGGGGACTTGAAGGGGGCCGGGCTGGAGTCAGGTGAGTAGCAGGTGATTGCCAAGTCATGTGGTTGCTAAGTCCCATGATCCTGTGCATCGCATCCTGTAACCTTTGTTTGATCCCTGCTAGCTGCAAAACATAAGTTGCTAAAAATAGCGCTGATGCGCTGAGCCCTGCCAGAGTCTTATCAGCAGTAGCAACAGGAATCATACTAGGAGTTGGAGCAGAATGAGAGGTGCTCATGCCAGTGTCCATACCTTTTAACATCCATTTTCTTGCTTCAAAGACGTTGTCCACATCATAGGGTTCTTCTAAGTGGTGGTTGGGCTGTAAGATCTCAGGAATAAGCAATGTTCCTTGTTGCGGTAGAGCTTGCCATTCTGCAGTAAGCATCTAGTGACATGCTGGAAGTCCCTGTAATAAGTAGAGAGGGTGCCAAGTGTGTAAATACCGTTGTTGAATGTGTCCTGTACTAGCTTTTGAAGTTCCATTACTGTGTACTTAGTAGATTCCTCAGCGCTGGAGTAGAGTTGGATTACTGCCACTTTCCATTCTTCATAAGTTGCTAAAGCGCCAGGGGTCCTCTTGGTTGATTGCCAGGGATGGGAACAAGGGCACTAAATTCCCTGAGTCCAGTTCAAGTTTCTGCCATGTTGTATGATACATATTGTGCTGCATATTCCTTCATCTGAGTGTGGTCAGTAATGCCATAGTTGCAAAAGAGGTATTCAAGTTCCTTGAAGTATTGTGTGAGTTCCTGTGGTTTGGTTTTGTCCCATTTTGGTGCCAAGAAGTGGTTTCAAGGCGGCATGCACTGAGGGACAGCTGCCTCCATGGTAGTCGGTAATGTAGGGGTTGGTAAGTGTACTGGTGTTGGTGGTGGTGTAAGAGTTGGTGTTCTGAATAGCTGAGAAAATGGTGTGAGGAGTGAAACTGGCAACCCTCATGCTAAGTCAGCAAGTGGTGTCTGATGTCTGGAAACAATGGGTTCAAAGTTGAGCTGGCAAGGGAAGAGGTCACTAATCTCGTCAATAGTAAGGTTGGCTGAGGCGTCAGCAAGTTCCTGTGCTAGAGTATGGTGGAGTAAAGCTCTGGATAACTGTGGTGTAGAAGGCAATTGTTGTATGGGCTGAAGGGCACCTGCCAACTGGCTGAGAAGGCAGTGCTGGCGCTGAAGATGGGTTTCTGGTGAAATTCTGCCCTTAAGTCCCTTGTGGTGGGCTCCAATTTGATGACGCCCAAAAGTCGCTAAGCACTGTCTGAGTAGATGGTAAACCTAGCGCCTCAAGAATGAGTAGTGTCAGGTGGTTGCTAGTTTTGAGAGCAGGCAGGGTCCCAGAAGCCTAGTCTTTTTAGTGGAGGTGAACTTAGAAAAACAAAGATGTTGCTTAGCAATCTAAGCCAAAAGCCTATAGGGTGCTAAGGTGCTAGAAGTTGGTAAGAACTCTAGCAACATAAACGTTTGGCAAGAGTGTGCCCATATGGCACTATAAAGACAAAAGTTGGCAAGCACAGTTGCCAAGATGAAGTCAGGAAGATGTTATCACTTAGCAACTCTGAGGACTTAGAATGCACTGAAATATGATCTGAACTGTGGAGCGTACTATTGTTAATCATAGGTTCATAACTATCATGGGTTTGTAGATGCCACATGTGACTATGACAGCAATTGAAAGCCCACTGATTGTGCATTTCATCAGAATTCCACCAAGTGTAGGCATTGGTGTCAAGACACCCAGGCAAGTATGTACATTAGCAGAGCCCTATCTACTTCAAGAGAAGCAATATTCATTAAAAGGATAACTACCTGTTTGGTGTGAATGAGTGTAGAAATAGTGTGGTGAGAAGGTAGGAGGAGCATTAAATGGATGATAATGATTGGGGTTCTCTGGTGTGCTTGGGGAAGTGTGATCACTGTGGAAATTTGGTCTATCTGAGTTACAATCACTTTTTTCAATATCCAACAGGCCGCTGCTTGGCCAGCATGACAAGTCCCTCGGTCTTGACTGTGGCATATGGAAAGAGTTTTCCCCAAAAAACAGAGATATTTTCAAGGCCATATTCCTGCCTAATATAAATTTTGAGGCCCAAATTCCGACAAGATCCATGGTTTTTGGCAAATGTACAAACCTCTGATGAATTACAAACCTATGATTCACAGTAGTATGATTCAATGGTGGCTAAAACAAAATATCTACAGTATTTATAGATGCTAAGTTGCCATGTTAATTAAACTAAAAAGTTGCTAATTGAGCGTTCAAGAAGAATAATGACAAGGGTAATGGAATGTGAAAGTTGCTAAGCAACAGAATCTGTAAAGTTGGCAAGCACTAACTCAGCAACCTGGCAGTGAAAACAGTCAAATGCATGAGGACTGTTGCTAAGGCCTGAAACCATCAAGGGGCCTGTCTCGAGTAAGTTGCTAAGCATCAGTTAAGCAATAAGCATTGCTAGACTGATCTGATGTTGGATCTTTGAGAAGCAATGGGTTTTGATAGGTGTTGCTAAAGGTCCTGGAGTTGGCTATCTCTGATTGGGGATGTGAATGGGGGCTGGGCTAAAGTCAGGTGAGCATCAGGTAATTGTGAAGTCAGGTGGTTGCCAAGGTCCTGTGGTTACTAAGTCTCATGATTGTCATGTGATTGGTAGATTGTCATATGACTGCTAAGTCAGGTGGTTGCTAAAGTCCCATGATCCTATGCGTTGTGTCCTGTAGCCTGAGTTTGATTCCTGCTTGCTGCAAAATATAAGTTGCTAAAATAGCACCAGTGCACTGAGCTCAGCCAGAGGCTTATCACTGGGCATGTCAGGTGGGGTACCTCCTGTTTGTGGATCTTGACTTGCTAGACCCTCCACCTCTGGTGTTCCCTCATAGAGAGGCCCTCTACAAGGATAACAGACATAGCAGAGGGGACTCTGACCAAGAAGAAGGATGCGAGAGGGAGTTCCTACCTGCACCAGACCTGGAGCTTCTAGACAAAGCCATTGAGGTAGGAGACTGCATCTATGCCACTATGCTACAACCCCTGCTGGTTGTGGAGGAAATCTGGGCTAGCCAGACCACTTTCCAGTGGCTGGCCCAGGCCTTTTCAGCAAATGCCCCTCCTAGGGCCTTCCAGAGTGCAGTCCCCAACCACCTGCATGACTTTGAGGACATCTTCTCCAAGGCCTTGTTTGACTCCCTCTTAGAACACAAGCAGTGGAACCATGCTATTAAAATTCTGCCAGATTTGAAGCCAGCCAACTGCAAGGTTTATCTGCTCATGCCCAAAGAGCAGGATGAACTCGACGCATTCCTTCAGGAGAATCTGGAGTCTGGACAAATCCACCCCTCAAAGTCTCCAATGGCCTCTCCAGTGTTTTTCATCAAGAAGAAGGATGGTTCCCTCTGACTGGTCCAAGACTATTGCATGCTCAATGTGATGACTGTCAAGAACCGCTACCCACTTCCCCTTATTTTGGAGCTGATCAACAACCTCCAGGGTGCACGCTACTTCATCAAGTTGGACATCTCCTGGGGCTACAACAACGTGCACATCTAGGAGGGAGATGAGTGGAAGACAGCATTCCAGACCAACCATGGGCTGTTTGAACCCCTGGTGATGTTCTTTGGACTCACCAACAGCCATGCCACCTTCCAGACCATGATGAACAACATATTCCAGGACCTTATAGCCAACAGCGTAGTATGCATGTATCTTGATGACATCCTCATCTACACTAAGATGTTAGAGGAACATTGCTGGATCACACAAGCTGTCCTGGACCATCTCCACCAACACCAGCTCTACCTCAAGCCAGAGAAGTGTGAGTTCAAGCAGACCCACATCGAGTACCTCAGACTCATCATCTCCCATGGCACAATGGAGATGGATCCGGTGAAAGTAGCTGGTGTCATGCAGTGGCTGGAACCCCGGAGCAAGAAGGAAGTACAGGTCTTCTTGGAGTTCACCAACTTCTACCGGTGGTTCATCTAGGACTTCTCCCATCATGCTCAGCCCCTCTTCAACCTCACCAGGATTTGACCTCACCAGGAAGAACGTTGCCTGGGCTTGGAGAGATGCAGAACAGTGGGCCTTTGACATCTTGAAGTCTGCTATTACCTCTAAGCCTGTTCTGCTCTTTCCTGATAATGACCAGCCCTTCCCAGCTCTAACTTCGCCATTGGTGCAGTCCTCTCCCAGGAGTCCTTAGAGGATGGTAAGTGGCACCCAGTTGCCTGCTACTCCAAGAGCCTCAACATTATGGAATGGAACTATAAGATTCACAACAAGGAGATGCTCACAATTATCTAGTTGCTGGAGAAGTGGTGCCACTTCCTGGAGGGGGCTTGGCACAAATTCGAAGTCTGGATGGACCACAAAAACCTGGAGTACTTCTGAATGGTCAGAAAGCTCAACCTTCAACAGGCCTGGTGGTCCCTGTACCTTGCCAACTTTGATTTTACGTTGCACCACAAGCCTGGTCAAAGCATAGGGAAGCCTGATGCCCTGTCCTAGTGTGCCGACCATGGTTCCGGCACAGGGGATAACAACATCACCCTCCTGTGCCTGGAGCTGTTTGCCATCCATGTGCTTGAAGGGGTGGTGGTTCAGGGAGATGAGGTCAACATACTCCGGGATATCTGCCAAGGTAACCAGAAGGGAGTGCAGGAGGACTTGGTTGTGAAGGTCACACTGGCACTGATATGGCGGCCCGCCATGGTGGAAACATAGGAAACATAATTGTATTCCTAGAATGGTACAAGGAAAACAAAGAAACCTAAAAACATGTCTAAAATAAGCTGAAAACCATAAACTAGACATGATCACTAGCCAAAACCTGTAGGCTATGCGTACCATAACGTTCCATGCCTCCCAACAAGCCTGAAACTGGCTAAATCATGTCAAATGGTGCTCAGATGGTTGAGTTAGAGGCATATCTTCAAGTAATGATGAAATAGTGATAGCTGAGACTTCTATCAATCAATCATTGATGATTTGGAGTTAGATCTTGATGGGAATGATAGGCAAGATGTGGCTGTGTTAAAGAAGCTGATTTGATCACAGAAAGATCCAAAATCAAAGATCAAGCTGAAAATAGCATGGTGGCTATCAAAATAGATTAGATTTAAGCTATCTAATTCTGAATCAAGATTTGAATACCAAAATCAGTCTAAATTAAGAATTGATTGAATCAATCAAAGATTCTGGATCACAATCTGAGATCAACCCCATCAATTCCATCAAACCTTTGTGACTTTTCCTTCCCAGAGCCCTACCAAGGCCTATAATGGTGCTATCCTACCTTCTTGGGTACCACTAGACACCTCGGAATCACGCAGACATGACAGAAGGACCCTCTGCGGGTCTTGGACACCAGAATGACGGAACCGGAGGCTGGAACAAGCCTGAAACCAGGCAGCTGGAGCAATTTTTACAATTCAATACATTTTATTGAATTGGCTACCTGGATGGCTCAAACTTTAGTCTACACCTGGACCAATAGGAAGCCCACTGACATGCAAATCATGCGTGGTCCGTGCACATGTGAAGAGATATAAATAGGGGAAGAAAAGGGGGACCCAGCCAAGGAAATACCTGTGCAGCTTGGGGTCCTCAGGGAGTGGACTACTTAGGCTAACTAGTTAGAGTACTTCAGACCAGCTTTAATTGAGTTTATGTGAACTAAGTTCGCTCAAACTAAGCATAACTTTGTTAATCTATTGAATAAACCATTTGTGTGGCTCAGGGTCTCCAGGGAGTGGACTGCTTAGGCCTATCATTTAGTTGACTTCACTAGGGTCGCTTTTTGGTACTATGAGCCAAATGACCTAGAACTCTGGAGGTGCATTGTCAAACAGCACAATGACTCCCATGTCGCCGGACACCCTGGCCTCTGGAATCCACAGATGTCATGCTACATTGGGATGTACACTAGCACCTGCAACCTCTGCCTCCAAACAAAGTTCCACCAATGCTCTCTGACTGGTCAGCTGCACTCCCTGCCCACACCTGCCACATGCTGGAGTGTGGCCTCCGTTGACTTCATTGTGGAACTCCTGGACGCACACGGATATGACGCTGTTGTGGTAGTCATGGATCTCTACAGTAAGTGGGCACACTGTATTCCAATGCACACAATCTGCTCTGCGATGGGCACTGCCAACCTGTACTGGAAGAACATCTTGAAGCTCCATGGCTTCTCCAACACCTACATCTCCGACCAAGGCCCGCAGTTCATAGTGAATTCCACCCGGGAACTCTACTGTCTCCTGCACTTTAAGCTCCACATGTCCACTGTCTACCACCTGCAGTCCAATGGGCAGTCAACCAGGAGCTGAAGCAGTATCTCCAGCTATTCTGCAATGAACAACAAGACAACTGGGACAAGCTCCTTCCAGAGGCAGAATTCCAGTACAACAACCATGTCCATGTGTCCACGCAGGTCCCCCTGTTCTTCCTCAACACTGGTTAGCACTCCCAGATAGGCTTTGAACCATGCGCACGCTGTTTGGAGAATGAGTCAGTCAACAACTTTGTCAACCACATGCAAAAGGCACAGAAAGAGGCTAAGGCTGCCCTGACCAAGGTAAAGGGCAACATGGCTTGGTACTACAATGGAGGATGGGCTCTGGCTCCTCAGTACAAGCTTGGAGACCACGTCTACCTAGACGCCTCCAACATTGCAACCACTCAACCATTGCAGAAGCTCTCACACCGGCAACTGGGACCATATGTGGTCAAGCGTCAGGTAGGACCCCTTGCATACCAGCTCTGACTAGCTGTTGGGATGCGTTGACTGCACCCAGTCTTCAACGTGATCAAGCTCTTGCCAGCCCCAGACAATCCCATCCCCAGCCAACAAGCTCCTCCACCACCACCTCCCATCCTTGCCAACAATGGAGTGGAGTACAAAGTGGAGAAAATCTTGGACAGCCATCTATTCTGATGTCTACAGTACAAGGTCAAGTGGAAGGGCTACAGTATCAAGGACAACTCCTGAGAACCCACCAAAAATATTCACGCACCTGCCCTTGTCCAAGACTTTCACCACAACCACCCCAGAGCACCCTGAGTCATCTATGGCCTCTACTCCATTTCCCCAATGGACCACGCTGTTCACAATCTGTTCTACTCGGTGGATCGAGATGCCGCTGATAAGACTCTGGCTGGGCTCAGCGCACCAGCACTATTTTTAGCGACTTATGTTTTGCAGCTAGCAGGGATCAAACTCAGGCTACAGGATGCGACGTGCAGGATCACGGGACTTAGCAACCACATGACTTGGCAATCACCTACTACTCACCTGACTCCAGTCTGGTCCCCTTCAAGTCTCTGATCAGTGATAACCGATGCCAGAGCCTTTAGCAATGCCTATCAAAATCCAGTGCTTCTCAAAGATCTGACAACAGATCACTTTAGCAATGCTTGGCGACTTATGCAAGACAGGTCCACGTGATGGTTTCAGATATTAGCAACACTTACAGTTGATCCGGCACTTAGCAACTTATGCAAGACAGGTCTACGTGAGGATTTCAGGCCTCAGCAATGGCCCCCATACATTTTACCTCTTTCACCACTAGAATGATGAGTTAACCCTTGCTGATTTGACAGATGCCGTTGCTTAGCAACTTTCACGTTCCATTGTACTTGTTTTCATTTTCCTTGATTAATTAATTAGCGACCTTTTAGTTTAATTACCACGGCGGCCTAGCGCCTATAAATACTGTACATATCTTGTCTTAGCCATCATTGAATCATATGCCCCACAGTTCAGATCACATTTCAGTGCATTCTAAGTCCTCAGAGTTGCTAGGTGAATCAGTCTTGCCAGCTTCACCTTGCCAGCTTTGACTACCAACTTTTGTATTACGGTGCCATACAGGCACATCATCGCCAATGTTTACGTCACTAGAGTCCTTGTCAACTTCTAGCACCCTAGCACCTTGCAGGCTTACAGCTTAGATCGCTAAGCAACCCATTACTTTTTCTAAGT
>QLOM01003450.1:0-12416 GCA_003313785.1 Termitomyces sp. MG148 | reverse complement strand
TGCCAGCTGTGTGACTGAGCCATAGCCTCCAGAGGTCGCCCTTACAGTCATTACAAAAGAGGGCCAAGAGTCAAGGAAGGGTTTGAACAGGATGGTGATTTCTTTTGTTGAGACCACTTCCAGGCTAATGAGGTGGTCAGATTGTTTGGAGGACAGTCCCAAAATCAACTTATGATAGCGAGGGGGGAAGTGCTCAGTGTTCATTGCTTTCTCTTGTAGGAGGAAGAAGACACCTAGGTTGACATTGTCATTTACTTGCACCAGACTTTTTATGAGCGCCCTAGTTTTGTTGACTGTTGTAAGGCTGTTTGATTTGTACTTGCTTCTGAACAGCCTTGCCCATAGCTTGCTAGTAGTAACTTTGCTCCATGCTTCTGATTGGGAGGGGGCAACATTGTCTAAGGGAGTGGAGCCAAGGTGGACCTTTAGCCAGCCCCCATTGGCTGTGGTGGTTTTCTAGAAACTAGTGATGTTTGTAGTAATGTTGTTTTGTTGAGACCCATGTGCATCAGTACACCATGCGCTGGTTTGAGCATGTTGCGCATAAGACGCCAGGGTTGAGTCAGGGCCATACAGGCATGAAATGAGAGTAATGGCAAAGCAACAGTCACCCTCATTCATTATCCAAAAAGACTGAGGGTGAATGTACAATCTAGTAATCACACAACAAACAATATACTTACTCGTACTATAGAATAACCAACCTCTGTATTGCCTAGTGTGCACTTCTAACATGTTTTGTATTTTGACATCAGCATGGATGGTATCTTGTGCAGACAAGGTGGCAAAGCATAGATAGACAAGAGACAGGGCTGGGACAGTAGAGTACATGTCCTTTGCATATGTTGCTTTTGCATGGCCTGCCAAGGGCAATTTGGACAGGGAGAAAGCCAAGATGTCATCCCATTCAGAGTCATCCATTACAGTCCTGCTCTGGTCACATAGGCTGCCGTTGACCTCCATCCATACTGGTAGTAGTAGCTTAGCCCTCCATTGCAATTGAGGCTACTATTTATGAGTTAGCGCCATGAGCATGATGATGGGTGCTTACCAAAAGTAAAAGCCACTTTGGTTCCTACAGGGCTTAAGGTGTTGACAGCAAAGGGCTGTAGAGACTGGGAGGGTATGCCTCTGCACTGAGACAGGGATGTGGGAGGGAGCTCTGGTATTTGGAGTTGTTGGAATGCAGCTAGCCCCAGCAACCCAATAGGTGGAGACACCAAAGAGGTATGGCATTTAGGGATATGGTCTTTTATAGGGCTAGGAGGTTGTGGGCATTTGGAGTTATCATTCTCCTTGGGAGGACTTAGTCCAAAAGTAAGTCTCGCACTACTGATATGGGGCAACAAGCAGTTACCCTCGCTAGACACTGCGGATGTGAGAGGAGGGGGCAGGGTTGTTCTGTGCTGATCTAGAGAGAGACTGTTGACTGCATTCTCAGAGTCGTCCATTTGGGTATGCTGTTTCTGGGTGTAGGGTGGAATCACAGAGGACTGGGTGGCTGGGTTGTGGTACTTCAGCTTGTTGCTGCCCTGCAGCTGCAGGGGTTATGAGGGGTCTGTGTCTATGGCATCTACCTTGGAGGTAGCAGGAAGGGGAGTAGGAGCAGAAGACATTACTGGGGAAGCGGCTGGTGTGTTATGACTACTGAGTTGGACTTGCTCGATTTTAAGCCTCTTATTTTGACCCTGAGTGGGCTTCGCCTTGTGTATTCATTGCGGTGGTGGGAGACCTTGGGGGCCCATGGTAGTAGCATTGTTGCGGACACACTGTGACCATGTGTCAGACGTACTTTTCTTTTCCTTTATGGTGTGGGGACACTCGCAATATACTGCCTACCACGTAGGTACCAGTTGCTTAACACTTAACACATGAGGAAGGCCCATATTAATCATTGGGTGAGGGATAATTACATATATCCCGTACAGCTGTAGGGTTTCCAAGTGAAACATGTGGCTTCTTTCCTATAGCCAATAATTTAGTTGAAAATGCTATAATAAAAATTAATACACAGACCAGGAACCTTGCTTTCAATTTTGTCATTGCTATTGAGGATTATAAGACGTTTGTGTCCAGATGGCTCCACCGCATCTGATTTCTTGCCTATATAATTTGTAATCAATATATTGCAAGTAGTCCATCGAAATAAATGCTTACAAGGTTCTTGACTGCTCTTTGGCAGATCTTCATCAACAATGGCCTCAACTAAATGATTATTGCTGCTTCTGGAAGCAGCATCCTGAGCTTGCTGTTCATGATACACATCACCTGCTTTGTGTTAGAAGGGAAGCTTTGGGCGCTTGAGGTTATTTTTGTCTGTCAGCTTGGCAGTTGGCAAAGTGTGGCGGGTCAGGCATGCTTGACTTATTGGATCAGCGCTGAGTTCACTGAAAGCATGTTGTCAAAACTGAGAAATGGATTAAACTGCATAGATACTTACTTGAGGTGTTTCAGTTCAGAAATCAGCCTTTCAAGTTTGATTTCAACAAAATATCCAACGGGAAGCCATCTGCCCAATCAAGTTTGGCCAGGTACAAGCAGACAATTCCTAAGCCAAGCTTTCCTCAACCATTGCATCAAAGCACCAGTTGAAGGTTTTGTGTGAAGTTTTGCCTTGTTCTGTGTTCATGACAGTCCATATTTTACCACTCTTGGTTCCAAGTTTAATGGACAAAGGTAAATTTGTTGAGAGAGTAGCAAGCGTCTTCACAAGTGACTGTATTGAAGGGACAGTGGGCATTTCAACACTGCCCATGAGAGTGGGCTAAGGGATACATAAGGTCAATGGATAAATATCATGAATCAATCCATTCAGGAAATATAGCAACTATTCATACATGACTACGCTGTTATAAGTGAGCATAGTCAGGACTTATATCAAAGTTGAGTACACAACTGCAACCGTGAACCATCCATCAAATATGTATCAGCTATTTGATCCATCTCCCTCAAAAGCCGTGGCCTGAGCCACTGGCTTTGGCTTTCCTACATTATGGGCCAGGCCAAAGCCCTCACCAGGCCAGCTCCTCTGGCCTGGCTGGTGTTGAGTTAGATGTCTCGAACTCGCGCATCAAAAGTACTGTCTTTCAATATGAAAGCAGTTACACAAGCAAAGTGTGCCGCATACTTGTGAGCCTTGTGTTTCTATTTTCATTTAATTAATTTTACTTTTACTTTGGTATAAAATTTTTCAAACATAGATACGATTTACAATTTTTGCCACCCTCAGTCTTTTGCACACAACGTGTACCAACTGAGGGTGAGCGCATTGCATTACATTTTTATGAGACCGTTTACTTACTTACCTGTAGCTCATACATATTTGGTATTCTACAGGTCAATAAGAGTCTTTTGCACACAACGTGTACCGACTGAGGCTCATACATTTTTGGTATTCTACACCTAGGCCTGGCTCAAACAGGCCTGGCTTGGCCTGGCTTATGGCCTGAAGCCAGGCCAGGCACATCCCTAATTTTGCATTATGACACCAGGATCAGGTGATCAACGACCCTGATTATTGTTGTCTCATTTACATACTTATACAGATGCTTGCTGCGGCACACCTTCAGCACAGTGTTTGAATGGTAAAACTTTTTACTTTATGGTCTTTAAACAGTAAACAGTAAACAGTAAAACCTTTTATTTTACGGTTTTTAAACAGTAAACAGTACAACCTTTTATTTTATGGTTTTTAAACAGTAAAACCATTTATTTTACCGTTTTACATTACAACGTAGTACTAATACAGGTTACCTGTACAGATATTTCAACTTGCAGTCTGTCAGTTAGCTAAACAGGCAATTATAGATTTGCTGAGGATAGTTTGACACATAGTATGTCAGTTCTAACAGATTCATTAGCTCACGCACCACAAGATGTCAAAGTTATCAGCATTCAATGAAGGGATGAAGTTTTGACGTCCTATAAATTCTGTCTGCTTCCAAATATGCTGCCTACAGCCTCATCTAAAGTCCCCAACAAAGAAGTGCGTTGCATTGCTTCCTTGGTGACTATATCACTGACATTGGCCAAAGAAGCCCTAATCGCAACATGCACATTTCTTCAGTTATTGTTGCAGTTCTCTGCGCTGTATCAAACATTCTTGCATCAGATCTTCCCAGGGGCTGGAAAGCCGTAACATGCCCCAATGCACAGAAAGCAAGCATCAACAATCTGTATGTCTCATTGATTTAATGCTCCACTCAGAACTAAACACATACCATTCCGCCAGTCAAAAATTCAGCAAGTCCTACTGTACAAACCACTGGAAACAAGCTAGTGCACATCAAACTTCTGGCCTTGCAACCGCAATACACCAAGGTGGTGCATTCTCGAGCCTGCAAGATTGCAAGATCCAATTTGCTTGGATAATCGGAGATTCAGACTGGATCTTTGGGGTGAAACCAACTCTTGGTGGATATACCATCCATGGACAATGGTGTGTTCTTCTCTCAGTCAGCAATTGTGTTGTTGTTTGATTATATAGACACTCTGCTTGATTTCATTCTTCTTTGCAACCCTATTTACTTCCTCTTCTATGTATTCAGTTCCTAGTTCCTATAAAATTTATGTGTCTAGTTACAGTTTCCTTATAGTCAGACTTTGTCTATCTTGCAGCTACACCGCAAGGTGCAGATTATGTCGGAAGACGTCGTCAATGCCCCCCCCCAGAAACATCCATCCATGATACTCCAGCCTCCCATAGGTCTTCGAGTAGCCAGACTCAAATCTGGAGGCCCAAACTATGGCCTACACGTGTAAAGGAAAATTTTCACGTCAATCCTGTATTCCGCAACAATCATGTATCAGTGACAATGGACTCTTAGCTGATATCAATGTCCAGACTATTGAAGATGACAAAGCAACACATGAGGACAAGCGACGCAATATCAATCAATTTTTACACCCACCAATCATCAAAGAGGTTGGCGGAAAGAAAAAGAAGTACTGTATTTGCAAAGTGTGCCCATGAGTGACATGATTCATATTTTTTGCATCTTGAGAGCTGATTACTAATGTTCTAGCAACAAAGAAGAGATTATTGATGAGGCTACAACATTATGGCAGCATCTAGAGGCACATCATTTGGTGCACAAATTTTCTAATCTCATACTGCTGTGCTAACCATTCAATCTTTCACCAGGAAAAATATCAAAAGTGGACCCAAGAAAATAAGCTATTCTAAGCTACCAGGTGATGTCAAAAACATAAAGCAGATGGAGTGTGTGACTCGAACACTGGATCAGGACCTCAAAGAAAAAAAACTCAATGAACAAGTGGTTAAGTACACTGACAAGGTTTTTCATCAAGCTGCAATAGGATGGCTTGTTGCCACTGATCAGGCAATTACCTTTCTGCATCTGTTTACTACTTGTTATCTAACTGTGTTATTCAGCCCATTCAAGCCCTTGAACACCCAAAATTCAAAAGCATGATTGATGTCACATCTTGTGCTACAGAGGGAGTGAAAATTTCTAGTCGGAAGTCAATACAAGCTGCCATCAAACAATCATTTTGAGGCCATCTCAAAAATCTCAAAGCAAAACTTAATGTAAGCCAAGAATGTCTTGTATTTTTGTCAATCTAACTGTTTTATTAAGGACTCAAGATTCTCAGAGAAGTTAGTTTGACCTGTGATGTCTGGCAAGCAGGGAACACTGATGGCTACTTTGCGGTGACTGGCCATTGGATTGAAGAGACAGCATACATGCAATGGGAGCTCAAAAGTTCACTCATGGGTTTCATGTGGCTTTGCAATGCTCACAATGATGAACGTCTGAGGCAAGCATTATTCAAAATAGTGGACCGAATTGGTATTGTGTCCAAGGTAACTTTAAAATCATGTCAAAAAACAATGTATGCTTACATCCCTTTCTTAGATTGGTCACATAACATGTGACAATGCATCAAATAATTCTACAATGATACAAGAATTTGCTCAACGCCTCAAAGATGCGTTTGGAAAGGAATTTCAATGGAAAAGGCAAAAAATCAAGTAAGCCCTTATTGATATGGTCCTTTTCATTATTGCTAAAGACACTTAAGTTGCCTTGCACATGTTATCAATTTGGCTACACAATGTCTCATATCAACATATAGCAAGACTCCACATTTTGACCCAAGAAATTCTGAGGCTCATGTTCTGACATCTTGAGATGAAGTTGGATTGGTCTGTGTCATTACAGTTAAGGTATAACTTTTATCTGACTCATGACTATTCTACAATGGCTGATTTCTATTAGGAACAATCGTTGTTGAAAAGAAAGGAAATCTGGAGGACTATTCAAATAAAGGCTGGTGTTGCACAACCTCTTCAACTCATTCTTGATATGAAAGTTTGATGGTTCTCCACCTTTCAAATGCTTGACAGGGCTGATAAAAATTGCACAGTAAGTATTTAATGTTTATTTTTATTTTTTTATCAATTTACTATAGCACATTGATACTTTTGTTGATGAATTATGTTGGGAGGAGACCAATACTTCAAAGCATGACAAGATATGATCATTAAAGCTGACCAAGGAGGAATGGAAACAGGTTCACTCATTTACAAACCTACTTATGGTATCTGCTCTTCTTTTTTAGCTTGTCACTTGTGTTGTCTCACAAGATCATAGCATGCAGACAACGCACAGCAAGCCTTCTCATCAGATCAAATTTCAACTCTCCATTTAGCTATTCCTGCACTTGAGACCCTTTATAAAGCATGGTCATTGCATGCTACTTGTGCAAAATATGCAGACTTTTCCTTGGCGTTGCAAGCAGCATGTCAAAAAATCAATGATTATTATGAGAAGATAACAAACTCACCTGCATATATCATGACTATGAGTATGTATAGCTATTTCATAAATTTGTTGCTCTTATAGATCATTTTCAGTTCTTAACCCATGTGAAAAATTATTATACTTCACAAAAAATTGATCAAAGGAACTCCAAACGGATGTTTTGAAATGTGTCAAGGATGTGGTAAGTTGTTTATTTCATTATCTATGAACACCATCTTCATTATACAAAGTTTCAGGAACATTTTTACCAATTTAATGATTCCAAAAACTCTGCTGAATACAAGGAGCTGAAATCACCCTCAGGGAGATTGAGAGTCTTGTTACGTGAACTCAGTGATGATGAAGATGAGCAAGACATCATACCTTAAGCCTTTCTGAGGATCTCAACCAACCCTGGTTGCGGTACTTCAATGAATATGTCAACCACAAAAGAACAAGTGCCAGCGGGCTGGGCAGCAGTTGAGTGGTGGGGGATAAGTTTTTATAGGCCAATCCTAACTGTTATTTACACACCATAGATCAATTCTCGTTGTTTTCATCCTGCTTGGGCATCTCTGGCTCATGACTATCTAGCAATTATGACATCATCTGTTCCCAGTGAGTGTGCCTTTTTGCAGGGTGGATTGACAATTACCAAGGGCCAAAATTGATTGAAAGGAGATATAGTTGAGGCATTACACTGCTTGAAATGTACTGTACGTCATGATCTTCTTTTTCAAGAACCTGGACCTACATTGCTCAACAAAATTGAGCTGGAGAAGCTTGAGAGTGAAGAGATCAATAGTAGAAAAGGGTTGGAAAATGAGGAGGGTTGGGATGAAGTGCTTTCAGATGACAACAATGGTTTTGACATAGAGGTTGATCTTGATTCTGACTAGTAAGAACATGTTGATTTTATTCTACTAAAAGCCATGGCCTGAGCCAAGCCAAGCCAGAGCCAGACCACCATTCAGGGCTTAGGCTTGGCCCAGAGTGTGGTTGGGCCAGAGCCCTTTTAAGCCAGGCCAAAGCCAGGGCTTTTGAGCCAAGCTAGGCTGGAACATCCCTATGCAAAATACAGTGTAATCAGAATGAAATGCATTTTTCTCTGTGATAACTGCTGCCCATGCTTGTGGGTTACTTATGGATTTATTATGCAATACTGGACTGTCCACTCACTAATTCCCCACAAGGTCACTTATGCATTATGCATTACTAGGCTGTCCACTCCATTAACATGTCCACTTATGAAGTCACTTATGCATTACTGGGCTATCTGTTCACTTAGCCATTACTTATGCATTCTAGGCTGTCTGCTCACTTATGCATTACTTATATTCAGCCCACATGTCACTACTTATAATGCATTACTATCCACTGTTGAAGGTCACTTATGCATGCCTGGGCTACCTGTTCACTTAGCTACACATAAGTAATGCATTACTCCATTATTTATGCATTACTGTTGAGGATGGGCCATTGCAGTGCATGGCATGCTTGAGGTCTACTGAAGTACAACGATGCCACCTCTGGACCATTGATTCATACATACACAGCTATTGTTGCTGCTTTGAACTGACATATCAACATACCAGTATCTTGTACACTATTGTCTTTTTTAATCATATAGTAACCTGTCTCAGGACTTTTGTGGAACCACACTGTTTCTGACACATATTGACTGATAAAGTAGTGATCCCCATAATATACCACACCTTTCAGATTATATACACTGTCTGTTTTCACATCAATGTCTATTTGCATATGTGAGGACAACTCATTGAAATATGATATTGGGGGTGCATGAATAAATTGGGACACTCTGACAAGTTGGCTATTACATTTTTGGCATTGAGATTCAGTCTGAAGCCAGGATTTTCCCATTTGATCACAGATCAATTGACTTTCAAACTTCAATATGATCATGCATGACTTGATCTTTGCCCTGTGCCACCATAACCTGTGACAGTTTGGACATATTGTGTATCAGTCAATAATATTGTGCCTGTTCATAGACAGTTTATTTACAATAGCATTGTAAGCCAGTGGGGCTTACAATGTCAGACTTGAGCAGGAAGCAGTGCTGGAGTTGGGCAACTGCATTTTGCCCTTAGACTGACAGTTGTTTAGAGCAGTCAAATAAAACAATTATTCAATGTATTTGCTACTATGTGGATCACTTACAGAAAGGCTGGGTGGCTGCCCTACTCTGTATATATCATGAATATGATTAACAAGTCAACTGGATTTCAAGGTCTACAAAGTAGCCAAGGTTTTATTACCCAACATTGTGGTAATTTTTGTCCTTGATTTTTGTTGCCATGTGCCTGGTTCAGGTTTTGTGATTGCCAATGCTTTACCAGATGTTTAGACTTTCTGTCCTCAATTTTTGTTGCCATGTGACCAGTTTGGCTTTTGTGTTGCCAATTGCTATTGCCAGTTGGGGTAATTCATGAAGTACAATGTTTACCATTGGAAAGACTGGGCATTTAGTTTTATAGCTTTGTTGGTGTAATGAACATTCACTTACTGCAGCGATGTTTATGTCTTGCATGGTGCACCAGCCCATTCTTCTGTTTTGGCATGGTGTTCTATCCTGTTTGTCCAAGTCAGCATGGTTGAAACACCTCCTTTCTCTGAAATGAGAAACCCTCCTATTGAAGTGGATGTGTTTATTCTGGAACATGCAGCAGTTCCACTCAAAACAGTCATGACAACCCCTCATCCATTGCCATTGTCTTTGTATGCTAAAATGAGTGCAAGTGGCGATACAATGGGTCTGGACCACCAACAAACTCAGGAACAAATGTTGACCATTGTGTTCTGGGATGGCAACATAAGACTGAAGGTCGCAGGCGTCATTACTTGTTTTGTTCATGCTTCTATACTCAAACAATTGTCTTACTTTGCCACTGCTCTTGTAGGACCAGAAATAAATGGTACAGAAATTGACTTGTCCAGCAATTCTGCTGGTAAAGTGCATTGTCTTGTTACTGTCATCTATGGTCTCAAAAAGTAAGCCATGCACAATTCACGTGTTTTTTTTTATTGATTTTCATCAGTCCCATGCTCTGTTCATCACTGATGAACTCAGAGAAAATTACTATGCTGCTGCACATGTCTTATAAGTATGGGTGCCACCTTATTTTTACTGGATTAGTTAACAGGTTGCACATTGTGTACCCCTACTTGCTCATACAATGGGATAATTCCCAGATTGTTTCCAACACGTTGTTGGGTTTTGTCTGTGACAAAAGTATTAAGATGATGTTGTTGAGCATAGTAGAAGAGAGTTGCTTGCACTGCTGCCTGCAAACGCTATACTATTTGATATGATATTGTTACTCAGTGGTAGGACGATCTACTTCACTCAAGGACATAACATTCATGGAAAGTATAGAAGCAGATTAAAGATGGAATTATTCCTCCTGATGGTACCTTCATCTGTTTGAGCAAACACCAGCATGTGCTATGCTTGCTTGCAAAGGAGGCGTTGTTTACTATGCAGGAGGACTTTATCTGGAGTTGGCTTCACAACCCCCTTCCAGAACAATGCATGACTCCATTTGAGTGCACAACTGGTTAGAACATCATTCACACTAAGGTGCTTGCTAACTCATGCCACAATTGCTTGAGTTGCATTGAGGCTCTAACTGGCTAACAACAATACTAAGATCAGCTTCTGTGTATCAAATGTGCTGTTCACTGCCCAGTTTGATGCCTCTTATGAGCCGACTTGGCTCTTATACTGTACCATCTGGAGCTGGCCCCTAGGTCCTGCTACCTGCTGAGGTGGAAATCCATCTCCTAGGGATGGCTGCGTCAGATAGCCACTTCATACTGCCTGTAGAGAGTATCCAATGGCTGCTGCCTGATACTGTGTTGTTGTGGATAACCCACATTTTGCACTGACTGGCCCCATTGAGGGGCCTTTTGATACTGATTTTGTGGGGTTGCCCCCAGCTCCTCCCTTCTATTGTCAGTATGCCTGATGACACCTGGGAGTAAGCATACTGCTAACTCTGCTGCTGTGTAATGGACTTGCAGCCATAGAGCTTTGCTCTACAGCTTCCTCAAATAAAATATAATAATTATTATATTAAATAATAATTATATTAAAATAACAATAAACTAAAATAATTAATATGTATTATAATGTGTATGGCTGCCTTAGGTAAGGCAGCCAATTTTAAGTACTAGAATTGCATTTCTGCTGTATGACTGTAAGGCTTTGCAATTATTCTTGACAATGTTTTACTTTTTTGAACCTTTCAGGTTCAATTTGAAGTACTACAAGCAATTAATTGTGATTTTAGACTGTCAGTCTAGAGAACCTTGCAAACAAAAGCAAACAGTGCATCAATTCCTTGACGCACGCACTCAAAACCACTTTTTACATATAACATTGATTGGATGGATACCAATCAACCAATAGAGCCAATGTGCAATGGTGAGACCATTGACCAGTCATTAGCGTACCCGATAGTCATATTGGATGACCCAGTTTATTCCGGGTTAGAGTCTACTGAGGCTACAACAGAGGAACCTCTTCAGCAGCCTCAGGAAATGCCAAGAGGAGCTCTGTGGAGCAAAGCACAACCCACTGCTGTGCCCAGTGGTGCAGCAAAGTCAGGAGTAGTCTGGGAGACCCCAGAACAGAACATCGAGAGAGACAATGCTCCCTATATGCAGCTTGAAAAGCCAGGGAGATTGCCTCAGGCCCAGAATAACATACAAGGACCTCCTGAAGGTCACAGACCTTTGTTGTACTTCCTGGGGAAGACACAACAATCAGAGACAGGCAGTTGAAGAGTCCCAACTGAATCCACTCTGTTGACCCAGCAACAGTAAGGAGATGCTGTGCCTCAGGAAACTACTGTTCCTGAGCAAAAAACTCCTGCAGTACATTGGGAAGATGAGACTTTTGACAATGAGGAAGGTGGATGCATCAAATCCACCTTGCAGGTGCAGTTCATGATGCTCTGGAACAGGTATCCTTTCATCATGAAAGATACAATGCAAGCAAGGCTAGGACTGTATGTACTTAAGCACATACAATTAATATAGGCCCAAGGTGAATATGTACCTCTGGTAGATACAATTGAATATATATATTCAAATCTTGGAGCTTGAGGCGCATGCCTACATTTACTGGAAAGCAAATCAAGGCTCAGCGGCCTTGATGCCAAATGGTGCAAACCTGGTGCCAAATATTCTGGTCAAGGCGCAGCCCATGCTTTCTCCACATCTGGAGGAAGCAATAAGCAACATATACGTTCCCCAGCAACAGAGGGAGACAAAAGAACAATTTGCAGCAAGATTTGCTGCAGCTCAGCACCAACAGATCTTCAGAGGTCACCAAGGACGACCTCTGTTAACAGTCAAGTCGGTATCTACCATTCCAGTGGTAGACAGTAATGTGGAAGCAGAGGAAGTGATCTCTCCGCAAGTCAAGCATGAGTCAGTGAAGAAACCTCCACTGAATAACCGAGTGCCACTGGCAGAGAAGTTTGCCAAAGGGGTAGCATATCAGCGGATGTGCAACCAAGACCTGAATCGCCAGGGACACTCCTGGATTGACAATCAGGGTATTGTGTTTGATGGGATAATGCTCATCAACAAAATGCAAAGGCAATATGTCCAAAGGAC